>PVJH01001187.1:0-227034 GCA_004026705.1 Nesogale talazaci | reverse complement strand
TTAGCTGAAATTATAAGTAGAAATTTTAAAACTATACACTAGGAATAATAACCCAAATGCACTGCCATCAAATCAACTCCTATTAACCCTATAGATAGATTTGAAATGCCTCATAGGATTTCTGAGAAATGGTTGCATCTCTTAACAGGTGAGCTTGTAATGCAGATCTTGTAGCTAGCAGTTGAACACAACCCGCTCTGCTACATGGTTCCAGAAAATGTACCAAAGCAAAACAAAAATCCCCAAAGTTTTCAAATATAATCTTTGACTACCAATATCTCATTATGCAACATTTTATAAACACTTCTCATGCCCAAAGGCATTCTGGTGGTCTGGTTGGTTAAGCACGGATCTCACTCAGAACCAGTGTGCAGATCAAGAAAATGTCTTTGAAAGAGAACAAGGTGATAAAGCATGGTCTAAATCAGAAAATATGTGCATCACAAAACTGATGGGATCTGTATACTGAACATGTAATTTGAGAAGTGGAACCTCCAGAAGAAGAAAAGTTGCCAGGTTTGGAGGTGATTTCATTTACAACCTTCAATATGGAATTAGTTGTTTCAGCAAACAACAGCTGAAAGCCCACAAAACTTAATGTCCTTTACCAATCAAGAAAAAAAAAATTAGAGCTTTCAGTAGGGATAGCAAACCAATATAAAGATAATAAAAATTCTCACACTGGACCATTTAAAAACATTGTGATCAATGAAGAGAACGTTGGCCTTGTCAAGGACATTATTTTACTTGGATACACAGTCTATGCTTATGGAAGCTACAGCCAATAAGTCAAAGGGTGAATTACATCAAGGAAGTTTACTGTCCAAGTTCTCTTTAAAGTGTTAAAGAGTATAACTGTTACTTGGAGGATAATCATGGCATTTTCAATTGCCTCACATGCATATGAAATCTGGATAAGAATGGATGATTTAAATAATTGCATTCATGAATAATATTGAATATGGGAATGACAGAAGAACAAACAAATCAATATGCCTCAAATGAATTAACCAGAATGATCCTTAAAGGAGAGACTAAAGAAACTTCATCTAATGTCCTCTGAAATGCTATTGGAGAGACCAAAACAAAAGAAAAACCCACAGTCACCCACTCAATTTGGGTTCATAGAGACTCTGCATACTGTTTCTGGTGTATTGCAAATCTTTATTGAGCTGAAAGCCTTGTCTTTCTCCCATGGAATGGGAGTGATTACTGGGTCTAAAACTCCAATCCTGGACTAGCAGTCCAAAGTAACCCAGTGGTGCCATCACGGCCCCTTTCTAGAGAGATCAGTTCCCAGAAAAAGAAATGATGCTAGTGAAATGGGGAATGGATGAAAAAGAGGGAGACTCTCAATGAAGGGATTGATATAGTGACCACCACAGGGGATAAAAACACAGCTGAGGTGAGGATGGTGCAGGACCAGATGGTGCTGTGCCACAGAGAAACTGCCATGGGTCCAAACGGGCCTTGAAGTCACCTAACGATAATCAAGATGACAGCACAAAAGTTAATGCTTGTAAGTCTAGTTAGAGGTGAGAAATTGAGGCATAAAGAGATAAATATCTTTGCCCAAATTTAACTCCTGAGAAATAGTGAAATTAGGCTATGTAGGTGTGCTTTTGACATGATCTATCATAAATGAAAATCTAGAAGGTGTCTGGCACCTTCACAAATGTGTTATAGTGCTGTAGTAAATTTAGAGGACTGAGAGCTGGGTTTTTGGAGAAAATGACTCAATTTTTATGCACTAAATCATTTATTCGAGACTTTCAGCTGGCTGCAACTAAAGTAAATCTTAAATATATATAAGGCTTATACTTAAAAGGTATCAGGATAGGAGGTGATTTCATTCACAACCTTCAATATGGAATTGGTTGTTTTAGCAAAAAGCTTGTTGTGTGCTGAAAGCAAAGAAGACTTGAAGGATTTAAAAGGAAGTTTATATGTTTTATAAGATATTTTTAAAATGGGCTTAGCCCTGGTGGCGTAGTGGTTGTGTGTGGGACTGCGGGCCACTGGGATGGAGGTTCAATTCCAGCAGTGGGGCTGGGCCTCCTACTCCCACTGCCAGAGAGCAGTGATGCATGCCCCCACAAATATATATATATATATATATATATATATATATATATATATATATTTAAAACACACTTAAATTTTAAATAAAATTTAAAACATATTGTGAAATGTTTATATAAAATTAAATTATTATATATAATATTTATCTATAATGATTTCTCCCAAGATTGCCACTCCTTTCATGTCATTAGAGAACTCTTTACTGAAAATCAAAGCAACACTTTTTTCACCTTCAATGCCTTCTATGAGATAACATTATTTGCAGCATTAGTGAAGAATTTTATGCTCACTGGAAATGTGAGTCTTATGGAGTTGACATCCTCACAAAAGTACGCGTGGTTGAGAATCTGCAGTTCCTGTGAACATTTCTCGCTGAGGCCTGTTTGATCACTTGTGTTAGGAGAGCATCATTCACCTTGCCCTAATGCTCAGGCTTTCAGTCTTTTACTTCCATAAAGGTAACACTTGAGTATGTCTCTCTCTTTTTTTTAACCAATCTTGACCATGTGTTTACCTTTGTGATCATATATTGTAATAGAAATAAATATTGGATCATTTTATGCCGAGGGTTTCTTGTGGCTACACTCATGCTTTTAAGAGGTCCTGGGTACTCAAGGTCTCTTTATGTAACATCATTCTGTGTTTCTTCACCAGGTCTTCTGGAGTTAGCTAATGAAAATATGATTGGACTTGAGTCTGGTCTTTACATTTTATTTACCTAATACTATGAAAATTTGTTCAGAAAAAAATAAAAGGGAAAAGGACAGATTATTTTAAAATAAACAAAAAGTAGTATATTATAATATAATCTAATATTTTTGGTACTTTTCTAGTGTAAATATTAGAAAATCTTAAGGATTTTTAGATATCTCTTAAAAATTTAGGCCACTTTAGATTACATAAGAAATTAGTGGCTTTTAAAAAAACTGATTTTATTTTTGCTATTGACAAATAAAAATCAAATAACCTAGAATCAGTATTTGAGCCTAGGAAAGAACAAGAAAGCAAGATCACTAACTACGTGGTGTGCATTTTCAAGATCCCCGTTTGTGCAGTGAGTTCCATGGTGGGCTGTGACCCCCAAGGTCAACCATCCTCACCTATGATGTGGAGAACACCAATCTTGCTCCGTGGGGAAAGATGAGGCTTTCTGCATCTGTGAAAATTCACAGTAGCATTTTGACATTGCCCTTCTAAGGTAGCTATGGGTCCACATCAACTCGATGGAAGAGTTCAGACATTTTTTACAAGATTAATCAACGAGAATCTTCTGAAGACAAGTTCACATTCTGTTACTACCTCTTAAGCAGTCAACTCTAATGTTGATTTGATTTAGACTAGAATCTTCTTGGATACACTCTGAGGTATAATACTAATATATTATAGCAAATATCACAGAACATCCTTTGCCTTTGAAACTTAACTGCTGCTATAAATACCATCCGGTGACTGGACATTTTGAACATGGACTGACCTCTGATATGTATGACACATTGTGTGCCAAAGTGCTAATAGTGCTTTGCTAAAAATGAAATCAGGGGTCCTTACGTTCTCAACCCCGCTTGTCTTTAAAATCAGGGGTTAAATGACAGCAAGAAGGAGACTGGACAGAAAGCAGACACAAGAACAAAAAGGAAATGCTGTCCTGATTTTCTCCCTGACTCTGTTTGCAGCTGACTCCACTGCAATGTGCGTTCAACCATTAAACTCCTGTAACCTTTGGAAGAGCCAGATCAGTTCAAGCTGACGGACAATTTGCACATCACCACACAGATATGATTGATTCCTATTTGAAAATTGCATGGGAGACAGTTGCTTACTAGAATACTTTTAACCAACAAAATACATTTCTATGTCACCTCTGCTGCACAGTGAAATTGATGTGGTATAAAGAACAATGTAAAGAATGCTTTTCAAAGTCACCAAGTTGGTCAAGCTGCAAAATACTGCAATGCCAGTGGCAGTTGGACAAAGCCAGTTGAACTGTAAATAGTTTCAGAGCATACATTAAAAAAAAAAACTATTTCACTCTTTTGATCCCTAATTTTGCTTCTGTGGACTAGCACAGTGTCTGTTAGTATTGAGCATGACACTTTCTACCTGTATGCTTTTGAAGCACTAATTATTTCATTACTCTCTAGGCACAAAAATGACATAGTGAAAATAACGTATACAACATATGCAAAAGAAACTAGTACAGTGTGATTTTATTATGAAAAAAAGCACTGCGAGTCATTTTGATTTCACGATCTATTGACACAAGGCAGTGATTTGATAAATAGAATAAGATAATATATTTATATAGTAATTGATGAAGTTTTTATATAAAAGAAAGACCGGGGGCTGAGCCCCGGTGGCATAGTGGTTGAGTGCGGGACTGCAGCCCACGGGTTTGACGGTTCAAAACCAGCAGCGGCTCTCCAAGAGCAAGACTGGGTAGCTCCTATGACCAGCAGAGGACAGTGATGCCCCCCCCCCACCTGCCAGAAAAAAGACTACTGACTTAATTTGAAGTACTGAGTCTTTTCTCAACCTCACCTCTCAGGAGTGACAATGCCAATTGTAAAACAACCTGAACAGCTAGCAAACCACATAACACACATAAGAGGTTTTGGAATTTGTGTGCCAGGGTAGGACCAGGCTGTCTTTCTCTGGAGTAGACCGCATGAATCTTCCCAGATGACTCAGGGTGGACTAGCACCATGAACGCATTGGATAGCAGCTGAGCACAATGACTGTTGACACCACCAAAAACACCATTAGATTATTACGAAAATAGAGCACGACTAAAGTGTGAGAAAAAAAATTGAACAAAAAAAGATTGGCATTGGGTATTAAATGATATTTGCAGAATGATAATATTTAGCAAATAGAAAAATAGAATATTTTTAAATAAATTGGTAACCGTCAACACAATAGCATTGTGTTGCCATGATGTGCCATGAAATAGCAGATCTATAATTCTCACTTGGTGCCATCAAAGTAGTAAAACCCGGTGATTTTTCACAAATCAAGGTTTTCATGAACAGTGTCCCCTTTTTTGTGTGTGAAGGTATTCTCTCCTAGATCATTCCTCCCTTTACTATGACTCGAAAGGATTGCATAGACAGACTTAGAATCCCTAATGTGGCCCACGTCTGAGGACAAAATGAAGACTTAAAGATGAGAAGGGACTTTGGGTCTTTGTCTGGATTGTGACTGCACTCAAACTCAATCTCCTTCTACTGTAAGTGCCTCCACATAAGAATCATGTTCTCTTACAACCTACCTGACTCCTCCTTCTGACTTCCAATATAAAATCTTCTTATACTCTCTTCTGTTATGTAGTTTTCCTTGAAGCTTTAAAATAATATTGCTCAAATTGTTTGTGTAATCCATGGGGAGAGTGTTTAATTCATTTTTATACACCAGTGTCTGACCATAGCAGGTGCTCATTAAATGTTAACATCAGTCAATATTTCTCCCAAATTGACAATAGTGATTATACCTTTTGCTATGTGTGGAAGTGAAACAAAAATGGTCAGTTATTCCGCATCTAGTACAAGGCTTTTTCTACTATGTAGTTTTAATGAGACCCCTTCTCAATAATATTTTTGTGTTAAAAGCTTTATCTCAGTACCCTAACTCAAAAATAATAGTAGAAGAAGTTCACATAAAATGTCATATCATACAGTGAAATAAAATCAAGATTAAGCAGAAGAATAAATTTGTTTGTTACCATCTAGTATTTCCAGCCTCATGCCACTCCACTCCACTGCCTCAAAACAACCTTTCCCCTGGAGATTTGTTTTCCTACATATAAGTATTGGCTGGTGGATGAGGGTTTTATCCTGCTTCTTTTTTTTACCAGAAGCAGTTGGCTTTTTCCTGTTTATGAGTCAATATGGGGTATGTCTCCCAGCTCCATTCTCTACCAATGTTCTCTTAGTGATGAGAACATACTGAGGTTGCCTGAGACCATTTGATAGTCTGTCGATGCAATGGGATCAATTCTTGGCTGTGATGATCTGCACACACCAGTGATGCCAAAGAAGGAAAACTTAGTGACCTGCTCGCTCCTGTGACTGCCACCACCCAGAGACCACTGTGAGGGAGTGCTGCTCCATCCTTCAGGGAAGCTTTCACTCACTGTGGACACCTTGTCGGAGGAGCTCCTGGACTGAGAAGCAGTTCCTATGTTCATCATCAGAGAAGTAGGAGGTGCCTCAGAAGAATGTCCTGCTGATGATTTAAAGACCCAAGAAAGAAAATCATCTAGCAAAAATCTGAAGCACAATTCTACTCTGATATCTACAGGGTCATGAATACTTGATATTAACACAGATGAACGTGAGGCAAAACACTTATAGGATTGTTTGAAAATGGACTAGACTTAATGATACTATTAAAATGTAGTGTTGTCAGAGGACTAAAGTAAAAGGTGGGCTATTCATTGGCGAGTTTTTCGAGATGAAATTTATTCACCAAAGCCAGGATCAAGTCGACGTTCCCACTACTAGATTCATCAATTTAGTCACATCTACAACTTGCATTTATATGTCCTCTTGTCCACATTCATCTAAGATAAATCTTTGCACCTCAGTCTGAACCCCATTTCCTCTTCCTGCTCAGAGATATCACATTTATCCCGGGCACCTCTCAGAGGAGTTCCTAGACACCATGCAAACACAGTTTAACACTCTCCATCTTAAAAGAACCCCCTCCCCCATCACTTAACTCCACATCTTCACACCATCTTGCTCTACTCTGCTTTGCATCAAAACTTCAAAAAAGCAGGCACTCTTTTTATATCAGTTTTCTCTCTTTTCTTCTCTCTTTCTCTTCTTCTCTTGATTCAAATCTAGTCAGCCTTTTTGGTTACCTTGTGATTGCTTACAACAAAATCAACAATCATGTTCATGTGCCAAATTCATCTCAGAATTATCTCACCCAAGGAAAGCAGATGATAAATGGGGCAGTTATCATTGTGAATTCCATATTCTCATTATTGGGAATCTCCTGTGGGGCCCTTGATTCCATTTACCACCCCAAAGCCAAGTGAGGTTATTTTACACTTTAAAAATACCATGAGGCGGAAAAGCAGAAACACTTGGGAGGCTATTAGGAACCACTGAAACTGTATCTCTTGTATCTTGTGGTTTAACCCTTAATGGGGGTTACTAAGGCATATGACGCACAGGAATTTAAAAGTGTCCATTTTGACCCCTTCTTCGCTGCTCAATAGTATTTTGTTTCCATGAGCCCTTCTCATTTTCTTAATATTTTTATTGGAGTACCCCGGTAATTAACCCTCAGGCTATTTCTCTATCTGAATTGTTTTCCACTTAGTTAATCTTCATTATCTTATGACTATAGAGTCATATTAATACAGTTAAATCCTAACTTCTTATTTACCTCTTCTTCTGAATTTCAGATCAATATATCAATAACTAGTCAATATTTTTCATTCAGATGTTGATTAAAGCCTGACTGTGTGGCTTTTTAATGATCAGTCTTCTCATTTAAATTTGCTTGTTTTATTAGAACTTGTTACAAATAGGAACCCTGATAGTTCAGCAAATAAAAATGTTCAGCTGCTAATGAAAAGGTTGACATTTTGAATCCACCAATCAGTCTTTGGGAGAAAAAGGTGATAGCATGTTCTCCTGGAGAAAACGGGCTAATAAACATTTCTGGGAAACTGCCTAGGGTTTGTTTCTGTGAGTTGGAATGGCTATGGATTTTGCATTTATACAGCAAAGCTTTAAAAAGTTTTAAAATAGACATTTTCCACAAACATTTAAAAGTTCATCTAACTGTTTTGCTTCTGCTTAAAAAAGTAAAAGCAGTTGTTTTTTTTTTTTTTCATTTCTGGTGACCATATTTGTGTCAGAGAGATCTGCGCTCCATCATGTTCTAATCAGCTGTTTCTACAGGAGTTCTTCAGAAGATTTTCTTCTGAAGTTTTTCAGAAGACTTGAACTTCCACATTTCCAGGTCTCAGACAAGCTGGCTAATCAGCTGCAGCACTCAGAGAGTCAGAAGCAGTACAGACAGGAAATTTGTTTCCTTTGTCACTTTTGTGTCTGAAGGGCTCAGTATGCACAGGGAGGTAAATATAGCATCATTTACATAATGACTTGTTCCATTGTGATGATCAATCAATACAATTACCTTTACATACATGTGTTCATTCAGTTAGCTGCTTTCCTTTTCTGGGTTCTAAAATATGCAAAGGCATTCAATTGTGTGGATCAGAATGAACTATGAATGGTATGAGAAGATCAAGGGTCCCAACACTCCATTCTGCTCACAAGGAAACTGTAGACAGAAGAAAGGCAGTTATATTAGCAGAACAAAGGATCAACCAGGGTATAAAATCAGGAAAAGTGTGCATCGAAGTTGACTTTCACCAAACTCATTTATCCAATCTGTATGATGAACAGATAATCTGAGAACCTAAACTACATGGAAAAAGGACAACATCAAGGTTGGAGGGAGCCTTATTATTGACTGTTGATTTGTGTGTGTGATGGAACCACAAAGGATTGAACTTGCTGCTGCTGATTAATGACTGTAGTCTTCAGGATGAATTGAGACTCAATGTAAAGAAAATCAATGTGTTCATCACTGTGCCAATAGGCAACATCCTGATAAACAGAGAGAAGATTGAAGTGTGATTTTGCTTATAATTTTGCTGCTACAGTCAGCAGTTCACAAACACCAGTCACTCTGAGGGAGAGAGACTGGCTGTCTACTCCCATAGAGTGAGAGTCTCAGAAATTCACAGGGGACGTTCCACCCTGTCTTATAGGGCTCCTATGATTCAGCCTCTACTCAGAGGCAGTGAGCGGATCCAGGATCAATGCTCCTGAAAACAACAGTCAAGAAATGAAATGATGAATCGATTGCACTGGGAATTGCAATGTTCTTCAGAACATTGAAGAAGTACATGGGTGCTGTTTCAGGACAGAAGCATGCCTGGTCCAAGCCATGATGGTTTCAATAGTCTGATAGCACAAGAATGTGGGGGCGAGCAGGAGGACTTGGGAAGATTGGTGCATTTGATTACAGCACTGGCAGAGGAAATGGAGAATACTATCTGCCAGAAACAAAGCACATCTCTCTCAAAAGAAGCATAGTTAGATGGCTCCTTAGAAGCTGGAATGACATGACTCAGTCTCACGATTTTGGAATATGATCTCTGGAGAGGGCAGTCTGTGGAAAGGGCATGCTCTGTGGAAAGGGCATGCTCAGTAACATACTGTCCGTGAGAAAGAGGAAGGCTGCCAAGGAGATGGAGTATTAACAGGAAGGCTTTCCACCATTGACTTCACTCGAAACGTCCGTGTGAGGACCGGGAGGGGCCAGGCAGTATGCGGTTCTGTGGAACCCAGTGTTGCTATGAGTCAGAACCCATGGTATGGCGCCAGGGAACAGGTTCTAGGTCTGATGTCCCATAATCTGACTCTGCTGGTGCAAAGTCGTGTGTTTTAGAAAGGCAAAAAGATGAGAAGTAGGGATGTGGCAACACAGACAGATGGGAAGACAGAAACAGATGTGTGTCGATAGACATTAACAGCAGGGCCAGTTGGATGGGAACATGGTTGCTGCCGCACATCTAGTGTCTCTCTGAGTGACAAGCCCGCCCACTCAATGGGAGTTCAAGAGAGAGGTCAAGTCAAGAGACAGGATTTAGAACTCTTTTGGCGAGGGGTGATAGTTAAAACTGACATCTCCTCAGGCTCTGTCAGCAGCTGCTCCTACCCACTCAGGAACTCTCCATTACCATTTACACTGACTGTCAAGTCCATAATTTGGTCCTTTCTTCTCCCTCAATTACCCACTTCCTTCTAAAATGTTGAAGTCCTCCCTGTCCACTAGCACACATCACATTGACTTCATTATTTCTGCAGTCCTTCCCTATTTTGAAATTATTTCACTTTACTACCCAGTCTGACCCCATCTTATTTCTCTAGCTCTTCTTTTTGCTTTATTTTCTAAGCATATTGTGGATTAGAAAATCATCCCTCTTGTAGGCCAAACTTTCAGGGCCTCAAACCTGGAACATACATGAGTGAAGATGGCACAGAATGTACTTAGTGTTCTGCTTGTTTGGTGAGGTTTCCCTCATCTGAGCCCAAGGTGTGTTTTGATGCTCTGATTCCACATAAGCAACACGTGGCACCCGGCCCACCTCCCTGCTATTTCTGTTCCCCTCAGAGAGGAAACGAAGTCCTTTGTGTATAAAGTAGGGTATGTCTACACCACCATGGGACATCACTCATGAGGTAAGACCTGCTGGTTATAGGGGTCTGATAGCAATTGATTTTATTCTGCTCTCCACTGCTGTGGATAAATCCTATGGACCCCACTGCCTGTGAGTTGCGTCTTTCTTAAGGGATCTGAGCCGCTGCTAAGGATACGGACTGAGTGGCTGCCCTGGATCCTCCCCTCCTGACTGTGGGCATACTCGTGCGCTTTGCTGTAGCCCACATGAGGCAATCTTGGCCAGTGGCCACATGGCAGGAAGCCTTTTGACATTGAGTCCTTCCAGATAACCAATCACACTGACACACCTTGCTTTCAGACTTCTTTCTTTGGACTTCTCAGTACAATGTGACACCGTTGACGACTGCCTTTTTCTGCTGATGTTTCTCTTGCTTTGGTTTCCTAGAAGAGGCCACAGAGTCTGACAGTCTTTCTGTTGCTGCTGGGAGGCAGAACTCAGTTTCAGGTGCTTGTCATGCTCCCAAGAAAGTTTTCGGTGAGGGACAACACGCAGGCAAGAGTTAGAGACAATGTTTGAACAGAAAGATGAGTTCATTGAAGACTATAGTTTGGAAAAGATCAAAGGTCCCTTAGCTAGTCCATAAAATCTGTCCCAGTTTGGAGCCCAACCTATATGTTGCTACAGCCCGACATCCTACCTTAGGCTGACTTTCTACTGGGTCTTCCGCTATTAGCAAGTCCTCTGTAATTTATAGTCCTCCTCCTCGCAGGTATATTCACTCCTGCACTCTAGACTCCATACTGTGCCCTGGTCTCACACCCACAATCCAAGTCTATAATGCTGTGTATGTGTGTGTGCACGAGGATGCGCGCGGACGCTCACGCGCTCAAGATTGAGGTAGTGTCCCTCACTATCTCTGGTCTCTTGAAATGATAAGGAAAATGGGTCCTATCTGCCACCCCCCTTCGTTTATGCTGAAGGAAATGAGTCTCCACTCCTTTTTGCTACAATTTTTGCCAGATCCATGCCATCACCACCTCTTCTCCCTTTGCCAGACTTGTCTACTTAACACAATTGCATTGTTAAATTTGGTTCTTCTCTGAGCAGTTAGATTGTTTTATTTGTACCATTTTATCTTCCAATTAGAATAATTTTACACCACTCTTATTGGCCCTGCTTTATTTCTCTTTTAGTTTCTTGCCATTGAAAGATTCACGGAACGGTGTGACTTTGAAGTTCACCATGAGGTCTCTCACTGCTATGGAGTCGATGGTGACTTCTCATGGTGACCCATCATGAGGTCCTGAGACTGCAACTGTTTATGGGAGTTGAAATATCAAGTTTCTAGAGTGGGTTGTTCCTCAGTCTTTTGCTTCACATGCTGAAAGGATGCACACCGAGGTATGTTTTAGAATCCAAGTGAGTTTTTATAAAGAGCATATTTCAGTTTTTACTGTCTCAAAGGTTACAAACTATTTCTCAAAAGCATCAGAAGCCATGAGGAAGCTGCACTGGGGTTCACAGCTGGGTAAGATGAACCATTGGGAGGAGAATACACACATATGCAGAACTGTGGACTCCCCAGGATCAAGCCCATGTGGCCCCAAAGGAGGCCTAGAGCAGGCCCTGAGGGACCCACAAATGCATATGCAAGTGGGAGATACCCCAACCGTCCAAACAGCAAATCCCTGGGACCCTGAGTGAGGGAAGAGCAAAAGGAGACTAGCAGCAGATCAAGAGAGGGGCCAAGAACATGTGCAGGGCTGTGCTTCTGGCCTTTATACAATCCTGTCCCTTGATGGGCTTGGGGTGTGTGGGGTTGAAAGTATTGGCTGACCTTATTTGATGGGGTTAGGCCCACCTGGTAGATGTTATGGTCTAGGTCAGAGGTTTTCAAACTTTGAGTCATGACCCCTCTGGGGGTTGATGGACCTTTTCACAGGTGTCGCTCAATTCATATTAGTAGCAAAATTACTTTAGGAAGTAGCAATAAAATAATTTTATACATAAGTACCTGTATGAAAGGGTTGTGGCTTTAGGAAGGTTGAGAGCCACTGGTCTAGATGCAAGTGAGGTTTTAGGTTTCATCTGTGCTCGGGGATTGTGTTAGTCCAGGTAGACTAGAGGAACAAATTCAAGGCCATGCATATCGATATAAGGAAAGAGCTTATATACAAAAGGAATGGGACATGGAGAAAGAAGCCCAGTCCAGTCCAAAGTACTAAGTCCGATATTAACCCATATACCCGAAATCAGTCTATAAAGTCTTCTTCTGACTCACAAAGTCACAGGTCAGTGGGTGCAGAATCCTGTTGCTGGCAGGGCACTTCACCTGCAGGGCTCAGGGTCCATCAACAGCAGAAGCAACTCATCGCTGGCAGAGGTCTCCATCTGGCCGCCCCCGCTTCAGAGGTCTGGCTCCATCAGGGCAAAGCTGTGTGGTCTGTCCACCGGCTCCTCCAGCTTCTTGAAAGCTGCGAACTTGTCTGGTCTGTGATTAATCATCTCTCTGACTCCCAACAACTGGGGAAGATAGCTTCTCATCTTCACAAGGCAAATATCGCGAGATTTCCCAAAAGTCTCAGGAGAAAGCCATGCCCACATAGAGGTCTCATTGGCTACTTAATGGCTATCTCCAGATTAACAGGCTAGACTCCACCCCTACATTTCAATCATAAAATTAACATGAGCACATGACTGCCACATGGGTCCTACCCTGTTTGAGTCTTCCCATCGGTGTCCGAAGGCTTCCTAATTTCTTTCCACCCTCTCTATGTGGACCTTTGTAGGCGCTAGGGAGACAAACCCACTTGTTCCTAAATCTAGCTACTTAATTGGCAGCACAGTCTTTCTCAGTGGAGTTGTTCCTGAGTCTGTTGTGCATTTGGTCACTATGGCATCTAACAAGAACTGCAGCACCTGTATCTATGTCAGCAGCTAGTAACATGTTAGAAGTATGATTCTTAATATTCGATGTACCCATGTAATCAAACATTTCCCTGAGTAACATAAAGGGTTACATCCTCAAATGTTACAGAAAGATTAGCGCTTACTACCACCACGGAATGACTCAGAAGAAAACCCCAGTCACCTGGCTCAAAATGATCACAACCTTGAAAACGCTATCAAATCTCGAACTAGTCTGCTCACCTGAGGAGGCCAGGAGTTGAAATTAGATCGATAGCAATAAGGGCTTTGGGCTTTTGTTTTGTTTTGTTTTTTTTGTCTTCTCAAACAGATGTTTATGCAATGTAACAGTGTAAGGCTTACTGTCTGCTTCTTTTCAGGTCAGCTATTGGGTAACTAAATATTGCTTTTAAAAAAAAACCTTGAAAGTTATATTTTTTATATAGATTAAGATATTTCCATGGTGATGTATCAGATGATTTCAAGTGTAACAGTGATTGTGAGGACCGCTACGGACCGAGCGACATTTCACTTTGTTGTTGGTAACTGAGTAGACCGCACCTAAAAACAACAGGAGAACGCTTATCCGTGTAAGACATAATGTATCAGTTTTACTTGAGGCAAGCAGGATGACGTTGGTTGTATGTATATATGCACTTAAGTCCATACTCATTTTTGGTGTGGGTACCTGCGATCACAAACAAATGTACTACTACTATCTCTCTCCATGTCATCTCTGGGCATCAGTGCTATTCTGAGCCTGTGCCTTAGCTGAAAAATTTAACTTACAACCCAGAAATTGAACAACCAAAACTGGCGGCAGAACCACGATGGTGATCAGAGGAAAGGCACTTCCCCAATGCTTGGTGAGTGCCAGCTGTGTCTCAGTGCTCACACATCCTGCTCAGTGGCTAGCAGCATTTCCAAGCAATAGAATTTTACTAGAGCTGACCTTCTTCCTCTTTAAAATTCCTTTGAGGTTTTACTGCCTTGAAAAAATATTTCTATTTGTGAGACTTTAAATACATTAGAATAATGCACACACCAAATTTCTTAAAGATTTACGAAGACACAAGTAAGCATTCGCAGTAACACAAATTAGTCTTTTAACCAATAGATAATAGTTTGCACAATTGAATTCTTTCTCTATGATTGATTGGAACAAAAGGAAAATCCTTGGGAACTTGAAGAAGAGACAATGAAAACATAATGGTGAGTTTTCAATGTAAAGAAAAGATGGAAACAGGGACCTGGAGATTTAAAGGGAAAAATGGCAATTCAGGTCATGTGAGACTAATTAGAGAACCTAGCAAAACAGAAGAAATAAAAGATGTGTCAGTCTGATGATAGAGGCATGCTGCTGTCAAATCAGTGCAATTTTTAATTAGTATAATGGGAAATTACATAGTGAGAAAAGCACCATGTCAAAATTTAAATATATATAGTTGTGAAACAGGGCGTTCATTTTATTAATGTGAGAGCAGATTTAATAATTTTGAAGAATTAGCATACTGCAAAAAATCAATTATGATCTATACCCTTAGGCCACAGCTATTTTGATGCCCTTAGGCCATAGCTCATTTTGGTATATACACACGATTTTCTGAGGACATGATACACCTTAGAAAAATCAACAGGAAATAACAGGTACTGCTGTAGAGTACACTTAGTAAAATTTTGATGCAACTGATAGTAGAGCTCAGATTCTGAACTCAGAGTTTCCAGAAGGCAAGGGTTTTATAGGGAGAACCCTAATTCAATTTTGATTCCCCCATATAAATTCAGCCCCCTTTGAGTTCTTTCAGACCACTGACCGACAATAAAACAACGGAGACTTCAGGGATTCCCTGGGCAGGCCCTTTGTAGCTATGGGGAATGAGGGTTGCCTGAAGATGCTTCAGGCCTGGGTCAAGATGCCTGGAGAGTCTCCAAGGCAGCTCCTCAATGTTTCTCGTCGCAAACAGGGCGTTCATTCCGATCACAGCGCCTTTCCCGCTTCTGTCACCCGGCCTGTGACTGGGTGAGTGGATCTGTAGGCAATCTTCACTGTGGGCGCTTTCCGTGTCTTCCCTGTTACGTGGAAGTGACCTGTGGCTCGCGAGTCTGGACACCACTCTGATCTCATGCGGATGTCCTCCTTTATCTGGATGATTCCTTTTCTCTGTGTCTGTCTTTATCCTGTTGAAGACTTTATCAAGAAGTCTCTGTAAAACACCTTAGGATTTTAAGTCTTTTCCTCCTGGAGTAAATTTTTTTTTTAGTTCTTTTTTTTTATTTTTTATTAAGGCATCACTGCCCTCTGGTGGGAGTGGGAGGCCCGCCCTTGCTCCTGGAAAACTGCAGCTGGAGTAAATTTTAAAGCTAGCTAATTTTATAGCTAGCTAATTTGATAATTTAATCAAGGTTATGAAAGAAACCTGAGAGCATAATGTATTATTAAATATAAGGTGAACACAAATATTTCTATTCTGTTATAAAATCATCCACTTATATAATATTTCACATTCAGACAGCAACATTTATGTTAGAAAACAACCTACACAGTTTAAATTTCACCTCCTAATGCATACGCAATTGAAGTACACATTATTTTTCATTTACATATTAGTAAAATTAGATAAAGAAATATTGAGCAATTTCTAGATCACACCAAACTCTAAAACCAAACTCACTAGCACTGTCATTTCTGACCCATGACAACCTATAAGGTAGATTAGAACAGCCCCCTTAGATTCCCAAATACGTAAAACTTTTTACAATAACAGATCATCTTTCTTTCACAGAGTTGCTGGTGGGTTCCTATAGTTGACCTTGAGATTAGCAGCCCAAGTGTAATACACTATGCCAACAGGGCCCCTTCCAGCTCACAGAGTGGGAATTAATATAACATCTTAGTCAATCCCAGTGTGTGTGTGTATATAAAATGTATACATATATATTACCACAAAATATCATATGGATAGAGCTGAGGATATAAATTGCATGGATTAATTCTTTATAATTCATATATAACATGAAAATACTTCAAAATCCATAGAGACATTCTGGTTTATTTGGCATAAAATCTAAGGCATTTTCAATAAAATACTTTGAAAAATATTTATAGTTAGCTTTGATTATCAGATATCATAGTTTGTATGAGTCTTTCAGGTTGATGTACAACTGTGACAAGAAGGAAGAAGGAAGTTCAAAAGAAAAACCTTAGAAAGTCAAAGTCAAGCTCAGAATGGTCACCCTTTAGTCAGGACATTAGAAAGGGTGACTTGGTCAGAGTTGGAGTTTTTTGTGGGGTGTGGGCGTGGGAAGGGAACAGATACCAAACTGGAAAATGAAAACGAAAACTGTGTCCACCAAAAATGATATCTTTTCATTCTGACTGGGGTCTAGGATTAGAACTTTATGTATTTTAAGACATTAGGTCAAGATGCAAATTGATTTAATTATCACACTTCATTGATTTTAAAATGCATATACTTTAAACTCATCGAAATACAGATGTACATAACATCCTATGATAAGGTAGCATTGTAGCTATATTGGCATATATATATTGCCTAGAAATGGTGTATGTTACAATTGATGTCCTTTTAGATTCCATATGTGACAGCGAGGCTCATGTCATGTTAAGAATAAGATCCTACTAATGCTTAGCATCAATCAGGATTCAGATACTATTCTAATGTGAACTCTCCTTGTATTTGATAAAATTGCTAACATCTGAAGACCCTGTCTGTTCCTTTCCCCTAACAGGATAGTGTGATGTTAACTGAGGAAGAGAATCAAAGATTGCACTTGTATAGACAGTACTTCTATAAAGTTTTGTAGGTTTCATGATATTTAAAATAATTTTTAACATTTTCATAAACTCAGAATACACTTACTTTTCAAGTATTTAAATTTTTTCCAAATCTGTTGTATCATTTTGAAGTCAAAAGAAATATTTTAACTAATTAGCTGGTCTGAAATGTAAAATTTGTGTTTACTTTAAAAGTCTTCTGTCTAATGAGTGAGTGATGGCTAATTTATTTCTGAAAGTAAAAGCTCTCAGCTCTATGTTTCTAGCTGGATTCTCAGTTTTTGTTTTGTTTTTTAATAAGGCATAGTTTCCCATGCAGTAACATATGGTTTCAATATTTGAGATTTCTCAGCCATTTTTCCCCATATGTTTGTTGTAATCAACTAACCAGACATGGCCAAATCCTGCCCTTAGACAAGTATGGGGAATGCTCATTGGGGTCTAGGAAAATAAGCACATTTTCACGCAACAACTCATGACTCACAAATCAGACTCCTGTCATTGTTCACACAATAAGTGGTAGAAACAAATTATTATTAATGTTTTAGAGGTGATTCTGATTGCATTTGAGCTCCTTGATCCAAGGATGTCTGAAATTAGTTGACAAATGTGTTTATGAGAGACTTGGGGGACAGTTACTTATGTGACATGTTTATGCATTAGGTAGAGGATGAGGATGATTAAAAAGTATTTGTAGTGTGACATTTCAGAATTACCAATGACACTATTTATTTGACTCACTTATTCAGCAATTTTCAACATTTTTAGGCAATGATTGTCACTGTTCCTCAGGTTAAAAATGAGATCAGTTTCTAGCTGTGTGTTTAAGAGTCTGTAGGCAATTTAGAATAGAGGTATAGTAATCTTAGTTTTATTTCGGAGAAAGAAAGTCACAAAATCTTTTCAATTATTGAAAAGTTGCACATGGATCAGGTGGAAAGTGATAGTGATGAATAATTTGTTGCAAAGAGTGGTGGGTTAAATTTTTTCAAAGTGAGGGCTAATTTATAAGACATCTGTAAATTCTTAATTGAGAGTTCAAATCCTGAGACTACCTTTATACTGAATCTGTTCTCTTAAATAGTTTATATACTAGAGAAACTACACAATTAGAAAACCAAGTGATGTAGAGATGTGTGATAAAATTAGGACACATGATAATATCATTGAGGGTAATGGTTGTCTATTTCTAAATTTTCAATCAAAGCTTTAACTTTGAGGAGGTGATGTTTGATGATTTGATAATCATGATGTTGTCATGTAAGAGTTATTAAATACAAAGTAAGCCCTAAATCTGGCAAGATGTAATGGTTCTGGGGGAAGATGCCATCAGTGGTTCAGGAGGGCGTAGGTTCATTGAAGATATTGGACTTGTTGTGGGGTATGTTCCAGTCAGTTTGGACTCAGTGACCCTACGCAAAGCAGAAAAACACTCCCTGGGCCTGGGCCCTTCTTACAACTGTTCTGAATTTTGAGTCCACAGTTGCAAGCAGTGTATCCATTCAATTTCAGACTATTTTTCTTGCTTTTACTGCCCTTATAATTATGATGAAAGGAAACAGCTTTGATGCACATATTTCCTAGTTTTAAAGCATGCACTATCCTTTGTTCTTTTCAAATAGCTGTCTCTTGGTCCATGTATAGCTTCTGTATGAGCACAATGAAGTGTTGTGGAATTCCCATTATTTGCAAAGCTATCCATGGTTTGTTATGATCCACATTGACAAATGCTTTTGCATCATCAACAAAATATATGTAAATATATTTTTGGTATTTTTTGCTTTCAGATACATCAGATATCCCTGATGTCAGCAATGATATATACTTCCTTCTATGTCCTATTGTGGATCTGACTTTGAAAGCTATTCTTTAGCCATAATTAGAAAAAATATTCTCTGGTCAGAATAAAGTCAATTTGAGAATAAATAACAGGGGCAAAAAAGACAAGTATATGAATATTTAAAATAAAAAGTTTCTACATAATCATTGACTGGGGGTCATAACACATTAGAATATATGGCAAGATTAATGAAGATAGAAAGAGAACACATCATAACTTAAATAATATAGTTGAAAAGTGTTACATATGAAAATTCATAGTGGTAAAGACCTACATTAAAAGCAAATGGAGCTGAGCCCTGGTGGTGTAGTGGTTGAGTGCGGGACTATGGCCCACGGGCTTGGTGGTTCAAATCCAGTGGCAGCTCTCCAGGAGTGAAGCTGGGTAGCTCCCAAGACCACCAGAGGGCAGTGATGCCCCTCCAAAAAAGGGTGTTCATGAAATTAGTAACATGAGAAAATCTAAAATCATGATCCTTGCTTCATGAAACCAAGTAAACCAACTAGAAAACTGGACTCAATCTTATAAGAGTCCTGAAAAGGCAGATAAACTAGGATTCAAACATGACAAGAACACATTTTATACAGTGGGGGGGGGGGGTTCTTTTCCCCGTGTCCTGACTATTTTTCCTCCCTGTACAGAGGAGCCTAAGATAAAACCCAACCAACACACAGCTGTCCTGTGAAACAAGAGGACCTGCTATAGGACTCTGAACCACACAAAGAAGATCCTCTTAGGAGGCCAGTGACCTCCGATTTTAAGCGCAACACCATTGACCAGGGGGAGGGAGGGGATCTTGATGAAAAATTTGGTTTATGTGGAGGAACAAAAATGTTCATAGAACGCTAAAATAGTATTTCAATATATTTATTTAATTTTAAAACGCCGCGGGACACAGGACAAATTGTTAAAAAGCAGGACGTATGGTCACCCAGGGCGTAACTACATAATTTCAGGTCTACTTGAAGGGATACAAATTGTAGTGGTGACGTTTAGCTTTTCAATCAGGTTATTGCCCGCTGGTGACTCCTTGTGTGCGTAGTTTTCTCTTAAGGACGGTCCTGAGAACCGACCCTTCTCTCTCTGCCTTCACCTTCCTCCTGGAGGACACTGGCTGCTGCCAGCACCCCCGCCACTGTTTCCACAGGACTCTGCACTGGCAGATATGTCATCTTCCTGAATTAGGAATTGTTGCACGTGGCTTCATGTGTCGGAAGAGGTCCTGCTGGACCGCTATTGGACTTATGAACTACTACTAGAATTATAGAATGGAGTTGGACAGGGCTGGGGTAATATATATATATATATATATATATATATATATATATATATATATATATGAACTTCTTGATATAAACCTCTTTCTTACACCTCTAGGAGTGTCCCTGGATTGGTTTCTCTAATCACCCCAGTCTAACACAGGTGTCTGATTAGCCCTATCATTGCATAACCTGAAGGACTGGGGTTTCGGGGTTTGGGATCCCAGTCCTCACAGTTGGAATGGAGGTGCTGAACATGAACAGAAGACATTCTCTTGTGAGGCCTTATTGGCTAGTGCATGTTTGGGGGATGATTCTGAGCATCATGGAAGGCGTGATTACTGTGATGTACTGAATGTTATAATAGCTGTAAGAGCCCCCGATAAAGTTATTTAAAAAATATTCTTGAGGACATAATGTTTTGAAAACATTCTCTATATGAGGATATCAAGAAAGCTATCACATTTTAGTAATTTAATGTCCCATGTTTCACTTTAAAAACCCCACAATATACACAAAGACATTATAAATGATAATACATTCACAACAACTTGGTGAAGGGAATGAAATCATCTGTGGTCACCTCGATACTGAACAAACTGAACGAATCAACAGCAGTAAGTAGTTTCAAATTCAAATGCTTAAAACCACACAAAAGAATTGAAGAAAACACACATGACCAGAATGAGAATATAAATAAATATATTAATATGTATATGATCAATAAATAAATAAGTAGAATCTAGAGGGAGATTTTCAATATCCCTGTAGAGGAAGAATCAGTCAACTGAAGGGTAAAGTAATCAAAATTAGAGTTTGAAGGGTAATGAGAGAGAAGGATGAAGATTTTTGAACGTAGCCTAAAGAAAATATTGAAAACTGTCAACAACAACAACAAAAATTTAAAGACATAATGGCAGAAAACTTTCCAAATATGAATGACTTAAATATAGAAATCCAAGAGGTTCTGTTAAGAATAATAGAGGAAACCTTATAAATAGTCTCACCAAGGCACATTATAATGAATCTCTCAAATATTGAAGAGAAAGGATCCTGAAAGTAACAAAAAGAGAAGCTGACAGTTGCATATATACATTCCCAAGGTGGTAAAGTGATAATTTCTCCTCGAAGATCTTAGAAATTAGAAGACAGTGGAGCACTGTCTTTAAAATACAGAAACAAGAGACCTCTGTCCAAGAACACTGTAATAGGCAATGTTGTCCTTCAAGAATAAGGACAAAATAGTCACAGATAAATAAAAACTTAGAGATTAACAACACTGAAATTTTAAAATATGCCAACAGAGACTAGATAGTAACTAGAAGTAGTGCATAGCAAAATAAAATCTCCATCAAAATTGATATCCTGTGCCAGTATAAAAACTGATAAGTTTTGAGATTTTTTTGATGGTTAATTCTAGCTATTATAACCTTCATGCTTTATAAAGGCAAATATACAAATAGAAAGTATACATTTATATCATATTGCTACATGATGTATAAATATGTAATTGGTAACAACAAATTAACTGGAAAAGTATAGTATACAAATAGAGTTCGTGTATGCTACAGAAGTTGGTGTTAATTTATATTTAAACCCCAAACAAACTCCCTGCTATTAAGTCAATAAAGAGTTATCGTGACTCACCCTGTAGGGTAGAATTGCCCTTGTGAGCTTGCAAGAATGGAAATCTTTATGAGAATGGAAAGTCCCATCTTTCTACCAAGGAGTTGTGGCAATTTAACTGATACTAAGTTGTTATAAATTTATACTAGGATGCTAAGTGCAATCTTCAGGATAACTACCAGGAGAAAATGTCTAAAGGACATACATGATGGGTAAAGAAGGATTCAAGGAGGTTCATTATGATAAACAAATGAAGCACAGATCTTGGCAATATTGGAGAAAATGAGGAACAAAACAGTACAAGACACAAAATACTGATGAAAACAAGGTAGACATTTTATTTTTCACTATTATTATTATTTCAGAAGTTTTTTATCAAAATTATCACAGTTGTAAATGGATTAGATGAAACCATTTGATGGCAATGCATGGCAAAATAGATAAAACTAGCATTATACAACTATATGCAATCCACAAGAGTTACATTTTAGGCTCAAGGTCATAAGTAAAGGTGAAAGTGAAATAATGGAAAATAAATATTTCATGCACATTTAATAAAGATAACATGAATTTCTGAATTATTTCAGATGAAATAGACATAAAATAAAAGCCCACTATAAGAGAAAAAGATGCAATCATTCAATGATTAAAGGATAATTTCAAGAAGTTGTAGCAATAATAAATATATCTGCACCTAAGATCTTCTAATGTTTATAACAATGTATATAACAAATGCACCAGAATAATATAGGGAGAAATAGAGAGTTGAACAATAATAGTTGAAGATGCGAACACCCATTTTCAATAATGATTAGCATGTCTACAGATAAAACCATAAAGATGATTTTAAAATATTAAAAATAATTAAATCTAATTTATATACAACACTCTACCCCCAAAGAACATAGCACACATTATTCTATAGTGCATATGGGTTGTTCTCAAGGAGAAACAATATGCTTGGCGCCAATACATATTTCAAAAAAAATTAATAGCAAAATTATACAAAACTGCTTTATAACTGCATGGGTATTAAACTGGACTTCAATAGCATGCAAAATATTAAAATTTGAGAAATACACCATACAATATTAAGTGCCAATGGCATCAAATAGAATCGAGAGAAAAATTTAAAAAATATATAAGAGCATATAACAGACCAAGACAACCTTTTTTTGTAGAAATGAAAAGGAAAATCTTCAGATTTATATGGAGTGTTTGGGATGCCAAAAGACAAAAAATCTTAAAATAAAAGATAATTTAAATTTTTTTTATGTTTCTAACCATGTCATAAAGCTCAGTCAAGATGCTTTGTAATGATAGACACAGCAAGAAATGGATAAACATCGAGAGTCTCAAAAGAAATGGACAAATCTTAGCACCTTGAAGTGTGTTAAGAGCATTCCACAGAAAAAAGAGCAGTTTCTCTAATAAATGTTCCAAGACAACTGTATTTTTACATGAGTATGAATTTAAGTGGACCCATATATTATACCATATATGAAAACAGAGCAGAGTAAATTTAAGACCTAAAATATAAAAAGGTTTAGAAGGAACTGTAGATAATGTTTTAGAATATATTTTTTGATGCTCGGTTTACAAAAGACACTAAAATCTTAATAACAGAAAGGAGAATAGATAAGTCAGACTATATTAAATACTTTTTCATATCAAATAAATTTATCATCAAAATGCAGAAACAACACATATTTAGAGAAAATTTGAGAGTCCCATGTTGCAAAGGGAATTCATATATAGCTCTGGTCTAACCTCAAAAGACAATATTCAACTAAAAATTAATCTAAGAAATTGATGAAAATATTCTGAGTTATCTAGTGGTGAAATTTGCACATTATTATGAACATGCACCTCTCCTCAAGCCCCCCCCACCTATATACAAAAATCCCCAAATTTTTCCCTTTCAAAGATTGACTTATTTCACAGTGTTTGCAAAAAAAACTAAAATTTCTAAAACAAAACAAATTCAAGAGAAGAATCTTGCTGCAGCATCAACTTGAACGTCCAAGTGATTATGTGACGCAGACATTTTTTTCTGACAAACTTCATATTGGTGATTTATTGCTGCCATAATACAATACCATAAAGCAAGTGGTTTTAAGGAACAAAAAATATTTCCACACCGTTCTGGATTCTGAAAATCCAGATTCAATGTATCACATGATGTTTTCTTTTTAAGGTATTAAGAGAAGAGCTCTTCTTTGCCTTTCTCCTTGAAAATATTGGCATTCCTTTGTTACTTATTCCTGCATGCACCCCGTCCTCACATGGTATACATCTCCCCCACCTCCACCTCCACAAACCTTCTCTTTGTATCTATTTCCCCAATGTCTGTTGTTAGATGTTGTTGAATAATCTCTGACTCACGGTTACTCTATGGACAAAATGTAAACACTACCCCTTCCTGGGCCATTGTCACAATTACTAATCTGTTTAAATTCATTGCTGCTGCCAGTGTATTTGGGGATCTTCTGTTAAGAAATCTTGAAGAACAAAAAAGAGAATTTATATTTTTAAAATTTCAAAACATTTTTACTGATCCTCCACTTTACCAACCCTGACAAGTTTCCTCAGGGTCTTGTCTCCCCTAACAAAATGAACTTTTGTCATCCACATTTGTAAAGAACTTTCTGACTATACTTCTTCCAAGAAAGAAGTTTGTACTCCCCGTGAGGCAAGGTACTTTTTGGAGTCAGTCACACTTTCGTCCTCAAAATTGTAAGTGGTCAAGGGTTTCATTGTGCTTGGATCTATGTAAGCAATGCTCAAGGAAGCAGCAATCAAGAAATTAAATGTTGCATTTCATTGAGAAAAACTGCTGCACTAGACTTCTTTAGAGTGTTAGATAATAAAGATGGCACTTTGATGATATGGTGTGTGTACCTGACGAAAGCCATGGTGTTTTCAATCATTTCATAGGCATGTGAAAGTTGGACAAGAAATAAGAAAGACCATGGATACTTGATGTATTCCATTTATTTTATTGGGGGAGAGTACTGAAAGTTCCATGAACTGCCGTGGGAATGAATAAACGTGTCTTGAAAGAAGTACATCCAGAATGTACCTTAGAAGCAAAGATTGTAAGATTTTCTCACATAGATGGGACATATTATCAGGATATCACAGACCCTGGAGCAAGACATTACACTAGATGACGTAGAGATCATTGACAAAGTGGGAAAGCCTCAATTAGATGGATCAGTATAGTGGCTACAACAATCAGCTCAAAGAGAACAATTGTGAGGATGATGTAAGGCTGAGCTGGGTCTGTGTTCTGCTGTGTGCATCAGAATCAAGCCAAAGACAGCTAGCATCAACAACAACAACAACAACAACAACAACAACATTTGTCCCTTTGATTTTCTTAACTTTTGATTCATTCCATTTTGGGTTCTCTTTTCTGTATGTATGTATGTTTATAATTGCTATGGATTGCAAGCAATTGAGTTTTGAATAAAGCAGAGCAAGAAGAGAGCTATAAACCTAAATGCATCTATACTCTCCTATAATTACCTATGTAGTTACCTTTACTGATGTTCTCTGGAATTGGGTGTATTAATATTGTCTAGTGTCCTTTCTTTAAGGCTGCAGCTAGCCTATCAGACATATTTGAAGGGGAATTGGCTTTGTTTCTCTAGATAACTAAATATTGCCTTAATTTTTGAAGAATATTTTTTCTGAACATAGAAAGTTAGCATATTTTTGTTTGCTCATATTTTCCACACCATCATTCTGAATGTCTTACCTTTGTTTCAGTTTCTTGAGAGAAAGCAACTGCTTTCTTTATTGAATGTCTCCTCTCCATTCTGCATTGTTTGTCTCTTGCTAGTCTCAAGACAATCCTTTTTGGCTTTATTAAATGACACTTTGCCTACAAAGTACCTAGGTGTGCATCTCTCATTTTATTTGAATTTCGTTTCTGGCTTGTATATAAATATGATATATTTTATATTCAAGAATATATTTGCTTATATACTTGTTTTCCATCAAGTCATTATCTTTCCATTGCTTCTTCAAATATTGTTTATTCTCTTTTCTATATGTTCTCCTTAATGGATTTGCAGTAAACACATGTTGATGGATTTGGCAGTATTCCACTCTTCTCTTAATTTCTCCTTTTTTTTTTAAAAATAGGTTTTTCTCTTCTTTTTATTGGATAACTTCAATAATCATATTACACTCCACTGGATCTTTTGCTTTCTTATGAGCAATAGATGGCCCCTGGTCCTGTGGTGGTGGATGATATGGAGCTTCTTCATCGCATACTCCAAGGCATATAATCAGTTTAATTTTTGTGTATTCCATCCAGCAATATACATGGGCATATTCACCCTTTATGCTGTTGCCAGGGGTAGTTGCACTGTGGAAGTTGCTAGTTTGTAAAACTCAATGTTTCATATTTTCTATCACTTAAAGCATATTTTACAATGAGTGATCCTTCCTTATTGTTTCCAACATTCACTTTCTTATTGCCAGTAATTATTAATGAATCTTGATTTCATAATTGGTCAATTTTATACTAAAGAATTTGCTAAACTTCTTCAAATTCTTAATCATTGACTTCATTGTTGTTAAATTTGAGGTTGATATCCAGAGCCCTAGCAAGACCCTGGCCAGCCCCCATCACTATAATCTTGCCTTTTCCTTAATCTGACTCCATGTCCTATGAGAATAGTGTGACTAGAGGTTATTTGAAGGGAAGTATAGAAGTGGAGATTGTACTTTCTCTGATATCTCTAAGAAGTATCACTACAGGCAGGAAAACACTCTTTCTGATGTGTACGTGTCCATTCCAGCAGGTTTTGTCTTTATTTCTCCATTGCCTTGTGCTTCCCCAGCCCCATACCTGCTGTCAGGCCCTGATGGAGAAACAGAAGAAAATGCAGACCCTGTCTGTAAGAGGCTAGAGTGAGTGAGTAGAGTGAATTTAGCTGCGTCTCTCTCTTCCTCATCGTGATACACTATTTCGAGACTATCAAGGGCAGCTCTTCATGAGCTACTGAGGACCAGGAGTCAATGGGTATATTTCTCATTTGAAAAGATTCTCAGAAGTGAACATTGTATAATCAGTTAAATATGTATTCAATTTTATTTTTTTATCATTTTACTTTGTAATGGAAATGACTTTTCTTATTTTCTTAAGCAAAACCATGCATAGGAAAGTCAGCGTGCAAGAAAACCAGACATCATTTCAATGATCTCCTCAACATATGCTCTTTCCAGTCACACTGACAGTTCAATATTTGGCTGTCACAAAGCAGCATAAATAACTTTGATGATGATTCTATTGAGAAAGCCACTAGAATGCAATAGAAAAACCAACTTAGTTTAGCCCACCTTCCCGGGTGCTAGGCATGATCTAAGAAAAAGATATTCTTAACTCATTCCCTTGCCAATATTTAAGGAAGGAGTCTTCTGTTTGTTCCTTGGCTTTTCCAAAAAATTTCCATGTTAATAAGAGAGGTAAAAACTATGCACAACCTAGGAAACTATGAAATCAATTATGTAAATATTCTCATTAATGGCTTATGATAGTTTCCATTCCACAGATTCTCCAGGCTAAAACCAATGTTTCCTCCATTTGGCCCAGACAGAAAGCAATGAAGTTGCTTATTGAATGTTATACTTTAAGAAAATACAGTTTTATGAAAAACATGATCACATAATATCTACTAAATAGGTATTTGGTGGTAGAATATATATATATATATATATATATATATATATACACACACACACACATTCAATATATTCCTCCTTTAAGTACACTTATATATCCAATAAAATTATCTTCTAAATATACATACATATAAGAATATATTCATTATATCTATATATAATTTGAGTAAACCACACTTGACAATCCTACTCCATTGTGTAGGTTTGCTATGGGTCAACTATGAAGCCACTTGATAAAACATGTTTGCGTATTTGTTTAAAAACTTCATCTATGGACCAAATGGACTTAATATGCAGCTATATTTCAAGTTTTATAGAAACCTTTGAGGTCAATATTTCAGAAAAAATGATATGAATTCTCAAAGTAGTAACAATGATAGTAATGGGTGTGACTGTGGCCCTATCCTAAGGTTTTGGACATTTATGCAAAAGTTTATGGCACGAGTACAAACAAACACAACGTTATTAAATAAAAAACATAGTGCATGTTGCATCATGGAGGGACTTCTGCAAATCAACAGTGATTGCAAAGGCTTTATTTAAGGGATGAAGAGAGTTTATTATGTATACAGATCTGAGAAGTTACATCACTACCTTCAGAAAGTAGTATAGTACTACATACCCAGTGAGCATCTGTCTTATAAACTGGTCCACTCAAATAAATGAAATATTGTGAGAAAATAAATGAGATCAAATAGCAATTTTGTTTTCCCATTGGCTTGGTTATTTTCAAACAAACATAAAAATCTTGAATACTGCTGCTCTACCAAGCATTATAATAATGCAATAATATTATGCAAAAACACCGCAATAGAGATCTGTATTTAAAATAGAAGAAAAGGGAAACAATCGTGCAAAGTTCTAAGAGAAGGAATAATCAAAGTAATTTGAAGAACATGCAGTATTAACACCGACAAGGCATCGAGGGGAAAGGGCGGGGGATTTGGAAGAACAAGAGTCCTTCCATGTGAAAACTTATGTCAAACAAGTAAGAGAAAATTGAAAGGTAACTATGTGGCTCTCCTCTAGCCGAAAGTTTGGTTGAGTGGTGAGAAATAGGGTAACCATACTAAGAGGCAGTGTCTGTTGGATGGTTGTCAGTTAATAGAGTTGTCTTTGGATGGTTTTTCTGTTTGGTGCAGTGTGAGAGGAAAGCTTACTTTCTGACAGAGGGGGAATGGAGCGTAGAGTGGTTAGGAGGGATGGGATTCTGCTCGAAATAGTTGCTATGAAAGGAATGATAGAGGGCCAGGAGGATCCCTGGAGGCAGAATGGGTTATTTTCTTGCCTGCTGCAATCCACAAGGCCAGTAGTTTGATTCCTTCTGCTGATCCTCTGGCAAAAGTTGAAGATCTCTATTCCCATAAAGATAAGCAGTCTCAGAAAAATGACAGTAACAGTTCAACTCTTTCCTATAGTTTTGCTCCGAGCAGGAATCCACTCAATGGCTACGCGTGAGAAGCCCAGGGAGAGAGTCCCTGGCAATTGTGTGGAACTCCTGGGGATTGTGGACCATGACTTCATCTGCTCCCAACTGACTCACTGGGATCCTCGTTTTGCTGTAAAAAACCCCCATTAATCTTGGCATTCCTCTTGAAGAGAACTATGTTTTAACTCTTTACCCTCAACAAACACAATGCCTTATCTCTAAGTAATTATCCACATTTATTTCCTGAGTGCAGAAATGCTGGTCTCCATCATCATATGATTATAGAGATATTGACTCTTTTTGAGATTGACACCACCGCTGCAGAAAAGGGTTCAAAGCGAACACTGTCTGTGAGGATGGTGCGGGATCAGACAGGGCTTCACTGTGTTGGACATACATTTGCCACGAGCCGGGACTGATTCCAGAGTAGCTGATCATGAAACACAGACATTGAATGACAAAATTCATTTGCAGTTGAGTCACCTTTGTGCCAAATGTTACACAGTAGTACTCCATTCCTTGTGATGAAATATTTATCATGCAGCAAGCAGCAATGTTAAAATCATTCCTGAATTCTTGGACAGTAGCCCTGGTGCTGTCGTGGTTACTCATTCATTGCCTGCTAACTGCAAGGTCAGAGGTTGAAAACCATCAGCCTCTTCATAGGAGTAAGATACAGCTTTCGACTCTTGTAAAGAGTTGCAGTGTTGGAAGTTCACAGGGACAGTTCTGCCATATTCTATGGGGTCCCTAACTATCGACATCAACTCAATGGTCGTGAATTTGGCCTCAGATTTGGTGGATTCTTGGGATAATAGGTATTTTCGGTAAAATAAGAAATATAAGGTATAAGAGAAATGAATTCCAGGAATCTCAGGCTTTGTACATTGTCTGACCACATTTATAAGTTGATAACGGTTCAAAAAAATTTGACTTCTTGCAGAGCAAGGTAGTAATACTACAGCTTCCCCTCAAATACTTCTCTGGGTAACTTAATATGACAGTCCTTTCCTTTTTGCTGGGGCTTGGTTCTTTAACACTATTTCCCTAGAGTACAACAAGCATGAAAGGAGTAAAGACAACTTTCCCAGTAAAGAAGACAAAACAATTTGTTTTATTTTGGTTTTTGTTGTGAGAAATGGTCAGACATGTTTTCTTCGTCCTCACTTTGAAACTCTTAGTTTCCGTCATGAAGAAGCACTGGTCATATCGTGAGTAATTGGGGGGTGGTGATACCGCATCACTAAGTCAGCAGTTTGAAACAACCAGTTGCTTCCTAGGACAGCGGCAAGTCCTTCTGTTCCAGTAAGCATCTACAACCCTGGCAACTTCCAGAGGAGTTCTACTCTTATCTATAGGGCTAATATGAGTCACAATTCTCTAGGCAGCAGTGAATTTTTTGGTTATTTTCCATCACAGCAATATTTTCTTTCTTAATGCAAACAATCAGGAATGCAGTTGCAATTTATAAAGTCGATGTTTATTTTTTCTTTAAAAAAACCCTTTGTATTGTGGCATGTGTTCCCATATTAGGTAATCATTTTCTTCCCTCAGCAGCCCACATAACTTCTTGACTCTCCCTAAGGCTACATCAATAGTGGTGGTGGTGATGATGTTTTCCATTGTTGTTGAAAAGCTGTCACCTCATTGTGACCCTGTATATAGAGTAGAACTCTTCTTCACAAGGTTTTCATGGCTTTGACCTTTAAGTAGCTAACTGTCAGGCTGCACCACCAATGCACCTCTGGCTGGGCTTGACCCACTAACCTTTCGGTTAATAGCCATTTGTGAACTCTGGATCATGTGATAACCAAACAGGAAAGCAGCACACTCCCTTTGGACCATAAACTCTATTGAAAATGCAGAGCTAGTTTACCTTGAAAACGTCAACCACAGCTCTTAACTGGTTCAGAGAAAGACGGTAACAATCACCTTGTTTCTAGTACCTTAATGTCCTATGGTGATTTTATTTGTATTTTTGATTTGATTAGAAGTATATGTATGAGGGTTTGTTTATTTTAAGGAAAAGAGCTATGAGCTGTCATGCTATAAAGATTTACACGAAGAAATTAAGTTTACTGCATGATGACCAATCTCATTCTCCATGATGCCCATGGATGGATGAGACAAGGTATGCTTCCATTGTTTCAGAAAAAACTCCACCCATTTCCATTACTTTGAGTTGCATTGCAACATAAGACATAGGGGGACTCATTGAAACCCTTTAGATAATTGTTTTCAAAATGAACCTGTACAAGATGTATATGAACATTCAACTTTGCTAGCAAATTGTGCTTACCACATTACTTAAAAAGTAAGTCAGAAAAAAATTTCCTGATCACAGCTTTCTTTTAAGTTCTTTAATGTTTGTCTATGATGAGGGGTAAAATGCTTTTAAATTTCTTCTTCTTCTTCATTTTTTACAGAAAGTCTGGCTTTTCTGTGAAGACCAGCCTCTCTTTAAGCTGCATCTACCCCAACTGGTCTGCTGGCGATATCTGCACCAGAGGCCGCGAGACTTCAGTCGGCCACAAAGCTCGGGGTTTGACAAGGTCTAGCATCCTAGGGTGTATGTCTATTAATTTCACAAAGTTTTCAAAAATTTTGAGAGGATGACTGCTTCATATTACACGAAAGGGATTTGGTGCTGCAAAGCCCACACCCTGCCTCTCTTGCACAGAATTATAATTCTAAAGTGGAAATTTATATTCTGAATGTAATTTAAAACTGGAACATAGCTTTTAAAACAGTAAAACAATAAAGGAGGCCATGCATAGCTTACAGATAGCATCATGCCGGTAATGCCTGTGCAAAAGGTGTCAGAGTTCTCCATGCACAGGTTCCTATAAAACCAGTCAAGATACCAAGGTAAGTATTAAAACACTTGAACCATGCTCTGAGAAAATAAGGAGAGAGAGGGAGGGAGAAAGAAAGAGAGACCTGTGAATTTTTTTTATCAACACTTCTGATATTGAGACTCATTTAGTTTCTGCCTGAGTTCTTCAGGTATTCTCCAATGTTAATTAAATCTTGCAACTCCAGGATTTCATTAATATGTGAGATCCTTATTTACATGTGGCTTAATTTGCATTTATGCTTATCTATCTTTAGGGCTGGAGCACCATAATCATGGAAGGTAGAATAAAAAAATTCAAACAGAAATTTCAGTCTTAACCACCATGATAAAAATGAAATATGTACTTGATTTTGCCTTGTACCCATTTAGTAGAATTTAATCCATTCAAAAGTATTCTCTTTGCATTTCCTTTTTCAACACAGAATAGAGACTATTACAACATTCCTATTTTCAAAAGGAGTATAATTTGTCAGGGATGGAAATAAAAATTGTAGTTAACAGTAATCCAGGCAAATGCCTACTTCACACATGTGAAGTGGTTTTGAAAACCAGTTTCATGAACTTTCATCTTTCCTTTGTGGCAATCTTTTCCATTATCAACATAGGTTATTAAGTATAGGGTAAATTTGAAAATCCACTCAGTGCATTACTTTTCATAATTTACAAATGTTACCCAATTAGACAAATGAGACAGGTGTAAAATACTTATATTTTAGCATCAATTTTACAAAACTACTGAATGGAAAGACCATCGTACCTTTTTGTATCATTAAGAATACTATTCTTTCAAAGGTGAAATTCTTTTTCTCAATAGCAAAGCTTTTTCTTGTGGATAAATGACATGCAGACAACAAGATAGAGAAGCCTTTGCACTATAATTTTTACCGCTTTCCTCACTTCTCCCCCACTGGGAGCACAACAACAAAATGATTGGAATGAGCCAGAAAAAAGTTTGGTAAGATTAATTTTCTGGTACATGTGCTGCTCTTCATTATTTGATTAAGATTTCTGACTTAAGGAATTGTATCCAAATGACAATCAATCTATCAGTGATTAAGTACCCGTATTACACCAGGGCAGGGGATATTCTGTGACGACTTAGAACTGAAAGCATTTTATTGAAAAAGGTTTGTTTTCCTTGGCAGCTTTCCAGGGCCTCCTACTGTTGACAAAACTAGCAGCCTGTCCTGTTGGAAGTGTAACGGCACGGCAGAAGCCGGTGTTTCAGAGCACTCAGAGGATTTATCCCTAAATTAATATTTTCGTCAAACACACTCACGATACACCTACATAATCTTTAAATTATAGGTAAATGATAGAAGGGTGTTCTGTGAGTCCCTGGCTGAAGTCGTCCGAGAGATTTATGACTCTCTGAAGCCGACATTTGTGACTGACCTACAGCACACCAGGGCTGCTCTTTCCCTTCCTGATTCATGATAAGTGCAGCTGCCGCTGAATAAGGCTCCCTTCGCCCCCCCTCCTGAACCCGTTAATGCTCAGCCCACCCCCTTATGGTAAATACGCACATCTCCAGTCTCACGTTGCAGTGCTCAGCTGTGAGAAAGTTGGACAGGGAAGCAGGTTGCCCTTTCTTACACATAACTCTGTGCCAAGCACCTTGTCACCATGGTGTGGTTGCCCCGAAGTCCTGCAGTCCTCTGCCTCTAATTAAGGGAGATGCTCTTCAGTGTGTTTTACTCATGAAAAAATTAGCAAAATTGTTTTGTTTTGTTTCTCCATTGCATCATGGGCTTTAAGGGCCAGGACTCTGATGCCGCCCATTTTTCACTGCCAGCACCATAGCTAATTAACAAAATTGCATAAAGATTGATATGAAGGTAAATATTAAAGGCACAAAAGGGAAGGGGAAGCAAATTATTTAAAATGTCAGAAAAGCCAAGACATTCATCTTCCCTGCCTCAATTTGTTTTTCATTAATAAAATATACATTGTTTTCTGCTTGGAAACTTATTACTGGCAACGCAGCCTGCATGAAGCTTTGTCTCTTCGGAAATGAAGTCTTTGTTTAGATACCGGTGATGGGGATTTTGTGCCATTGTCTAATCTGTCAGATTAGATGAGCAAGTGTATTTAGGGGTGCAAAGATGTGCAGCCACACCTGCTGTGCAAAGCTGTGAATTCACAACTCTTCTGACTATTAAAATGTGTTATGCTGGGAGCTCTTTTGTTGTGATGGAACTGTTGGTGGTTGCGTGTTTGAAGTGGAGCAAGTGTCAGGCCTTATTACAATCATAATAATCACTCCAAAAATAACCTCATATTTTGACCACTTAATGTTAACGTGCAGCAAATTAAAGGCTAAGCATTTAATAGAATTGGGGATATTAAATTGAGTTTGCACTCAAATATTTCTAAGGAAAAAAAGTGAAGTCTACTAATGAAATAATGTTCATTATTCAGAAAAGCTATACTCATTTGAAACATAATTTTGAAAGATTACAGGAGATAGATGAAGGATACAGAGCAAAATATAAAGTCAGTGCTGTGTCGATAAGTTTACTGTTGGGAGAAAAGATATTTAATCTTCTTGCTCAAGAATGTAAGTTCTAATTTATTTTTTTTTTTACTGTGGTGCTTTTCATAGAATTTCTCTCCAAATATCTTATTTCCTGAGCTATGTAATGCAATTTGACTAAATTGTGACAATACTAATAGTGACAATACTCAATTAATCTCTGATATTGGCAATTTTTACAGTCTGTATTAGTTTATATTGTTAAAAATGTGCATACCTATATTTAACAATGATAAAGAAAATATTACTAAGAGCTTCAGTCAATGATTCTATTTCCTCAATAGAATTCCATTTTTTAAAACTGCCTATCTACTTAAATGTGATATATGAGATCCTGTTCTCTAATAACTTGGTGGTACTTAAAGCTTCTTGAGGTTCTAATCCATAGAAGGTCTTCAGGTATATTAGCAAGGTATTTACAGAAGAGCAAGAGAATGTATTTTCAAAGTTCCTTATTGAAGGAAGAAAGAAGGAAAGACAGGAAGAAAAGAACTAAACGCTGAACCAAAAGAGCGTCTGTGGTGGCTTTTATAGCAGTAAGCAGCTTGTGGCACGTTTAATAGACCCTAATCTAGGGAGGCCTTTTTAGGGACCTTAGACCTGCATGGCCTCATTCATTCAAATGATACGTGACAGTTCAGAGGTATCCGAAGCCAGCCATTACCAGCATAAACAGGCTCTGATGTCAATGTGGCACGTACATTGTTCTCAGAGCAGAATTATTCGCACCCCTGAGCTATGATTAAAGAAAAGCACTGAAAAATAAGAAATTCCCTTTTTTCCTTCAGTACTAAGAATATCTGATCACGAGTCAGAAACCCTTTCAAATAGGATTTTTAGTAATTTAAATATTCTAGAAAAAGATAATGCAAATAAAATAGAGAACCGATATTATTATAAAATATTGGAAGCCATTGGCAGTTATCAACGCTTCCTAAATTGTCATGCTACTACGGCCCAGGCATACAATTAGGTTGTTCTCATTTGACAATCATCCTGCTGCCAAGGCCCAGATTTCCGATTGTGTAACATCTGGATTGTCCTGCAGATGCAGCAGGGTGACAGCTTCACACATTCCTTGAAACGAGGCGTCCGCACACTGACAGTTACTCGTCATTCAGGAAGGGTGGGGGGAGAATGCAAGAAAGATTTGACTCTGACGTTTGATTTAGGCTAATTTAGGCAAGATGCATTATCTAATAATAAGCAGCCCCAGAACAGTTTTCAGAAACGCTTAGAAATTACAGCTGCTCTAAGAGTTACAGAAATAAATATTTTACCTTGTGATCTCACAATTCCAAGAAGTTCTCATTGAAACCTAAACTTGACATCATAAAGAAAATCATCAGAAGCTGAGGATTTGGAGTAATTCAATTAACTTTATATTAACATTAAAGTACTTTTTCTTTTTATTCTTATATGAATTCCTAATAAAGCCAGTAACATGAAAATGCTGAAATATTAAGATCACCTAGAGTGTTTATTAAATCAGTGTTCAACTAATTTCTAACCACTACTTGTTGAAAGAGATCTTTCTTGCTAATGGACATTTTGTTCTTAAAGTCAGAGTTATTAATAATAAACAACTCATGCCAATTAATATGTAGATAATATTGTATATGTATACATAAATAGATGTGTACATATATAGTTAACATTTTTTTCTGTTCCTCGTAATTTTCTTTGGACGCTTCATATTTGCCTTTGCAAGGTGTCTCTTTGATAATATTGGTGTTTTAATTCACTCATAATATTCCTAAGAACCTTGTATCCTTGTTTTCAGGCCTGCTTTGAACTGGATAAGCAAAATAATTCACTCATATTCCTAAGAACCTTGTATCCTTGTTTTCAGGCCTGTTTTGAACTGGATAAGCAAAATGTGTAAAACCTTCCTCCACATATGACATTTAAAGAGAGGCAGATATACGAAGACTGGTTCCCATTTCCTGCAATTAATGAGGGTCACTCTTTGCAAAAGCGCTTTAGGTGAGAAAATATATTATTTTATGGGAGATATTAAGCAAAATGTTATGAAGACTCTCATTTTGCTCTGCATTGTATCCAGTCCAGCTTACCCCCCCCCAAAAAAAAAAATCAATAGTCCGACTTACGTTTTTACTTGCTGGATTAGTCTTTATATTTGTTTTGATAGAAAAGCTGGCAACAGCCTATTTCATGGACAATAAATCCAAGATAGTAATGATGAGATAGTATTGCTTCAGCTAAGTGCACCCAGATTGGAGGGTCACATATTTGACCTCGATCTAGTATGCTCCTTAATGAATCTATATACTTGATTAGAGTTACAGTCTTTTTATGGCTCAAAATAGCATTGCATGGAAAACTAGCTCATTTTCAATGGAGTTAAGAGAATCATTCTATTCTCAATGCATTTCTAAAACTTTTCCAAAGAGTTTCAAGTGCTTGCTTTAAAATGTCAGCCTCCAGAAAGCAGCCTTAAACTAAACTTTCTTCCAACCATTTGTGAGGGCTCATTTTACAAACTTCATTGCACAGAGAATAAATAGTCCCTGTTATGTGGATTTAGTATGCAATTTTCTGATAGTTTAAAAAATTAGTGTAGTTGTTGAGATGCTGAGGAAAAGCGTGAATCTTATATGTATTTCAGAATGTCTTGAAGTCTCCTTGACTATCAGATGTTATTAAACCGAATAGAAGACTTGCTGTTGGCATATCATGCTGAAAGATTTATAAAAATTACTGTTAAAAAAATCACCAGTGAGGATTAGAACTCTGAGTCTCAGAGTAGCTAAATTTGTTATTTTATACGTCTATAGTCCTTAGTTGATTGCATCCTTTATTTTTTATTATTCTATCAACTTCAAGATTATTGAGATTTTGACAGGTATCTCGTCACAGACATCATCGCTAATGTCCCATTTGCCATGCAGTATACTTCCTTGAATATGCAATGGCCTTTTGCAGTCCTCCTGTTTTGTGCCACAGCCTTTTCCTTCTCTGTGCTTCCGACTCCATCTAACTATCTTTCTGCTGCTCCAGCTGCATCGCTGGCTGGTAATTCAAGGAAGTGATTGCTGACTTCCTGTCGCTCTATTTCTTTCTACCGTTCATTCTCAATCTATCTTACATCCCTTCCCAGCTCTGTGACTGTGCTGGCTTCCTGTATCTCACTCAATCCAGTTCTCTTCCAGAAATATGACTGAGATTCATGCTTTCCTATGTTCTTTTTAAATGTAGCTTTTCAAAATATTTCTTTCCCATCTTTATCTTATCTCTGCTTTTAGCCTTTTAGTATCTGGGCCACAAACAAGATTAGACAGTAACTTATCAATTACACAGCACTGTGGACAAGTGAAGAAATAAATATATTTTAAAAGTTTTCAAATCCAGACAGTCGTAGTTAGTCTTCCGTGGTGTTTATTAATTAATAAACAGAGTGAAGGTTTTAAATCAAACATACTTATGGATGAAAGTGACTAGTTCTGTGTGATTTAGACCTTGTGAACAATGCCAAAACAAGCTAGAATGGAAGTAGATTAGCTGCTGATATTTTCAGTTGAGTTTCCACTAGTGCTGCATTAAAGACTGAATCTATAATGACAGTCAAATTATTGAAGTTTTAAGTTTTTCAGTGTTCCACTCATACACTTTGATTGCTTTCGTATGGCTATTCCTCCACGTTTGAAAATCTGTTGATAATTTTCCTTTTGAATATAGGATCTTGTATGACTATTTTTATTTCAAAATAGCAGTGCTATAAATTTCAAATAATTCTAACAATATCAGGAATTTCATGTGAAATTCATAGTTACACTTTTTATTTTGTTTTAACAACATCTCTATTTCCTTAATCCTTTAAAAATGAATATAAAATAGGTCAATTAGATTTCAAAAGTAAACCGATATGCCATTTAAAGAGGAATTACTGTTCTGCTGTAAAATTTCTTTTGTATTATTTTTTGCTGGAGTTCAAGATATATTTTTAATAAAATGATTCAAAAAATAAGCTTCTCAGAAATGACCACATTAATGAAATTTTAATTCAATATCATTGTAATTTCAAATGGAACTTACTTAATAACTCTATCAAATAAGCTTTTCCTACACACACACACACACACTCACACACACACCCTACATTGTCAACATAGCTATACTTAATACAAATCAAAGAGGAAGAGACTGAGAGAGAAAGAAACTTCCCTGTTTAAACCATATTGAGGATAGAATGGCAATATTTACTACCACTTCTATAATGTAATTTGCAAATTAATTTTTTCCTCAGTGAGATAATGAACTGTGTACCCCTTCAATAATTACAAGGGAAAGAAAATACCTCTGAATGATATAAATGTAATTCAAAAGGAAACAATTTGATTTTTCTTTGCTCCATGTAATTGCCACCTAAGTAGGCCGTAAGCTATGATGTAGGCAACACCCACGGATGATGGTGAGCTCGCTCACATCTCCATGGTCCATTTTCACTGACTCTAATAAACAGAATAAAATATTTAACATGATGGTGAGGAGCAGGTTTCTGCTGTCTCCACTCAACAAGAATTCCATAGTTCAACACTGTGTACATGCTTACTCAGAAAGGATGAAGCACTGTGCTTTTTGAGTGATATTATTCTATTTTGCTGTCTTAGCAGGGAAACATTAACCAGACTGAACTCTGAGCACGTTTTTATTTCTGACCATAGAAAAAGATAGAGAGGTCATTAAAATATCTCAATGAATAATAACTTCTTCATTTAAATTAAGTAATATCTAAGTTTAATGAAGCTCAGTTTATAGTGATTTTCTGGCTGAAGAGGTCCTCTTTCTGCCTAATTATGTGCATAGCTTTCCGACAACAAGGAGGGTCTTTAACATTAGATAAGAACCTGGGCTTTTATCTCAATCAATAGTCTTTAGCCTTTGAACTCTTGTCAGTGGAAGACCAGTCTGTCACATTCAGTTCTACCTGACCTCTTTTTCTTCTTGATGCATGCTGCCATTTACAAAAGAAACACGCAGGCACACACACTCGCATGCTTATACACACCCATGCACACACCTAAGATAGAAGCAGCCAAAGCGCTTACATTATTTGTATGTCTGTGCATGTAGATGTGTGCACACAAGCATGTGCGCATGGGGTGCTTTATAGCTGTAAAGATGTGTGACTGTAATGATGATGTTAAAATTTCCTTGTTTCCTTTCACTGGGCTTTGTGCATCTCCGAGGAGCCCCATATGGTGCTCTTTGTCCGTGTCATTACCTCGTTACAGCCACTGTCTGCCAGCCAAAGGTAGACTGAGCACTGCAGCTGTAGACAGCGATACAACTGGAATTGTCTAAGGTCAACAGTGCCGTAATTACTTTAAAATGTCAGCGTACAATAAAATACAACAGTTCATCTGGCAGAAAGCAAATTAGCTTTGACCATAGCGTAATTACCCTTTTCTCAGCACCATTAGAAGAGATCAAATCTCCACATTCAGTGTTTGAGGAAAGGCCATCAGAGTACACTCTACCTGACAAGGATGCACATTTGCCATTTTGAGATGTAATTAATTGTCCCTATAATAGAAATTTTTATATTTGACTCTGGAATTGAAATGTGTAATAACCTGGCTTCTTCGTTTTAACCAGTTTGATGCTGGAATAAAATGGTATGTTTTCCGAAGTATAAATAGGTAGTATCAGTATCATCCTGGTATATTTTTCTTTTTGATATAAAAAAGATAGTTCTTACTTAGAAAGCAATCCCCACCCCCAACCCGACTCCCACCCCTGCCCTGAAGTTGCTCCGATGCATATTAAGAATGATGCCAATACTCAAAGTCTGCATCAGAGGAGCCAAATTAGGAAATGAACATTATGATACTCTCTCTTTTCTGATTTCATTTCTCCTTTCTATGTTTCTTTCCTACCTGGCTGGTGGGATGTGAAGTTAGTGGCTTTTAGAATTATTAAAAGTTTATCTTCTTTTATACTTCTATTTAATACTAATAATACAGGTAAAAGGGAGCCCTTATCCATGCCATGTCTCACATGGAATTAATGTGTTATTTCCCAGGAGTGTTCTCTTTTTCTTAGGCATGCATTGTTAATGGTGGAGGACCCAAATATACCAATGACATCGTAATTTGATTAACTCAGAATCCAACAGCCAGGAGCTCACCAAAGACAGTTCCTATAGGGCAAAGACTTCACTGCTTGTTGACTTTCATTAATATTTCAGGGCACCGAAGATGCTCTAAGCTGATTTGAAATGACTTAAGGTGTCTGAGAAGCATTTATCCTTGTGCTTGGTTGTAGAGACACATGAAACAGATGTTTTGTATCAGAGGAGCCTTGCACTGTGTTTAGGGGATTCCACCATCATGCATAAAGATGTTTACATTTTATTGATGTTTTATTCACTGTGTTGTGGGCTTCATAGTATTTCAAATGAAAGGGTGTTCTCTTGGGTTTAAAATTTCTCCCTTTTGAGCAGAGAGCTTCTGGGAGGGAAACCCTCTATACAATCCATAAGGAACTTTATAGTTGGCACACGGCCCCTTCCTATTGAACCATTGTTAGTTTTAATCTGTTGAAACCAAAACATTAAACAAGCTCTCTGATAAAATCACTGTATCATATCATTGGTATGTTTATCTCTTCAGAGCAGAAAATTAGGGCACATACCAGGCTTTCCGTTCAACCGCCCTGTTGCTTTGTTCTTCCTCAATGTCATTGACAACGCTTAGATCATTTCACAACATCTCAAACAAGGAAGACAGAGAAATGCTTTAAAAAATAAGAAAGTGCTCAGTTACAGCTTTTCAATAGATATGAACACTTGGGAAAAAAGAAGAAATCTTTGAGCTTCAACTAGTCCTAGATTACACTAAGTTCCCTCTGAATATATTTAATCAATAGTTGTAGAATTCTGGAAAATAGATATGGCAGGGAGAACTTGGAAGAACCTAGCTAATCTGACACATTTAAATTGCTAAAGACTGATGAAATTGGAAACTTTCAACTGATGGTGCATGGCATGAATTAATGACTCACTATCACAACAAAAGAGAAGTAATTGCTTGTTTTTTCCTTCCCAGGAATACTTGGAAGCTCTCTTGAAAGGCCATTCAGACTGGCCTTCTTGAAATCAGTCTGACAGTACATTAGTCTGGACTTCAAGGTATTTCAAAATTTTACCCAAATCCATTCTTAATGTCATTTTTATTCAATATGAACTTGAGACTTCAGCTAATTTATCCAATGCACCCCCCCCACCACCTTCTCAGCTTCTTACTACAAATTAGGTTTATACTCTGCTGCAGTGGTTCTCAGCCTTCAGAATGTTGCAAACCTATAATATAGATGCCCATGTTGTGGTGACCTCCCAACCATAAAATTATTTTCGTTGCTACTTCATAACTCTAATTTTGTTAGAGTCATGTGTTGGGTGATCACTGTCAAGGGATCGCTCAACCTCCAAAGGGGCCATGACCCACAGGTGGAGAAGCGCTGCTTTCAGTTACTGTTTTTACCTGCACAGGACAGAAGGAAACACAGCCCAGGCCTATGCCATCCTCATCCATGGTGTTAATGCTTGATCCCTTTGTTGCAACTAATATCTTAATCTATCTCCTCAATGGTCTTTCACATCTCTGTTGCTTTTCTACTTAATAAAGCACAATGTCCTTTTCCAGTTGCTGACCTCTCCCAGGAACACAACCTTACCATCATTAATTCTAAGGACTTGTCTGGGTGTAGTTCTCTCAACACTTACTTGTTGTTTTTTTTTGATAGCTGTGGCACTTTCAGTATTCTTCAAAAGCATCATAATTCAAATTGATTGATTTTTCATCTGTTCTATATGTAATATCCAGCTATCACACACATTATTAGGAAATTGAAAATATCCTGGCACGGATCAGGCAAACCTTAGTCCTCAAAGTAAGATCCATATTTTCCTGTACTGTCAATAGGTCATGGGTTGTGGATTGTCCAGTGCAGTGTGTCATTTTAGCACATGGCTAGTGCTTCCAAGGGCATTGATTTTGGATCCAATGAAGATAAACTACCTGCCAACTTCAATCTTTTCTCTATTTGCTACCCATTGTACAGTTATGAGGACTTTAGTTTTAACATTGAACAGTAAGTAATCCATGTGGAAGACTGGAATCCTGACTTTTAATGAAAAGTCCTTCAATTGCCACCACATATTTGTTATTTTGCCTCACTGTGGCTGTGATGCTGGAAGATATGTCACTTGTGTTTGTGAATTCCAATAGGATCATCCAAGATTTCAGGTTCCAGCAGAGTTTCCAGACAAAGAACAGACTATAATGAAATAATAGCCTATTAGTCCACTTCTGTGGAATTGTTGCTGTTTTAGGTGTTAACAAGTCTGTTCAGATGCATAGCAACCCCATGGACAAAAGAGAAAACCATTGTCTGGCCCAGCACAATCTTCACTATTGTTCCTCTCTCTGAGCCCATTGTTATAGCCTCTGTCTCAACCCATCTCCTTCAGGGCTATCCTCTTTCCCCCTGATCCTCTCCTTTCCCAAACATGGTGTCCTTCTCCAGGGATGGATCTTTCCTGACCACATGCACAGAGTTTGTAAGGTGAACGAACTCCTGTATTCCTAGCTGCTAAGGAGTATTTTTTTCTTACTTCTTCCTTTATAAATCAGTTTGTCCTTTTAGCAATCCATGATATTTTTCAGCGCCAAAATTCAATTGTGTCAATGTCTCTTCAATCTTCCTTATTTAATGTTCAATCTTTTTATGCATATGAGGCAAGGTGGGGCCAATGGCATCTTATATCAAGGAGATCAAGAAGGAAGAAAATCCTTTGAGATAGATTTTAGTAGCAACTGTACAACACGACTTGACATGATTGAACTGTGTAATGGTTTTATGTCTGGATTAGCTCCTAATAAAATAGTTTGAGAAATATGTATGTATATATACATATACCTATACATATATTTGTGTGTGCGCATCTTGTCTTGGGGTTAGAAGCATCATACTCCTCAAAGTAACACCCCTGTTCTTCAGTATTCTAAAGAGATCTTGTGCAGCAAATTTACTCATTGTCACTCTTCTTTTGATCTCTTCACTGCTACTACCATGAGCTTTGATTTTTTTATCCCAGCAAGAAAACCATTTTTGACAACTTCTACCTTTTCCGCACTTATCACAATGCTCTCTATGGGTCCAGTTGCAAGGATTTTCATCTTCTTTCCATAGAGTTTCCACCTGTGTTGGAAACTGCATCTGTTTCTAATGCTCCTGTGATAAGGTGACATCCAAGCAGTTCTGACACACAGTGACCTTATGTGTCATAACGTGAAACACTGCCTGGTTAAATGCCATTCTCAAATTTTTTCTAATGGTTGAACCCATTGTTGTCACCATGTGTCAATCTATATCTTTGAAGGTCTTTCTTTTTTTTTTTTTTTCACTAACCCTCTACTTTACCAAGCATGATAGCCTTTCCCAGGATCTGGTCTCTTCTGACAACATGTCCAAAGTATATAAAACAAAGTTTCACTACCCGTGCCTCTAAATAGAACTTGGCCATGCTTCTATCAAGACGGATTTAATTGTACTTTTAAGTGCCCATGCTGGTTTCAATATTTTTCTCTAGCACCACAATTCAAATGTATTGATTCTTCTTCGATCTTCTTTCTTCGATGCCTTACTCTTTCTAATATACAATGTACAGTTTTTTTTCCCTTAAATGACATTATTCTCTTCTTTTAAAGCCAATACTTGCAAACATCTCTAAATGGGAGTATGTGTTAGTAAAATATCAACAGAAAGGATCAGGTACATATGCTTAATTTAAAAAATGAAAAGAAAAGTTAAAATCAGAGAAAGAAACAATGTCAGGATGCATTTTATACTGATATGGGGGAATCAAGACAGGCAAGGAAAGGCAGACACCACATGGAGGCCATTTGTCCCTTCAAAGCTCAAAGCAGATCCCAACCTTCAGATAGAAATGTACAAACTGCCAACTTCAAAGGACCAGAGTGAAAAAAGTAAAAAAAAAAAAAAAACCACTAAAAACAATTGAGAAGAATACCTTGCATATATAAACACATGATGTGCACATGTGCACTGGGACCTCACATTCAAAGAGCACATTGGATGTCAACTCACATTATTTTAATATCTGAATTAGAAGAAAATACTTAAAACTCTGAATTTGCAGTGTCTTGTGTACATAAAAAAATTCATAAGGTTCTACAGAAAACCTGGCATATACAACATTTAACATTATTTACATTTAATTAGGCAAAATCAAATCCTACAAAGTTGGTTCATTAGATTTCTCCAAGGCCAGTTGTTTATATAAGCATTGAGTCATTAATATGCAGCTTTTTTCCATAATTATAAGGCTGTCAGATAAGAAACCTGCTGCCTAGGACAGATAAAAACTTGGAGATAGTCACAGATACAAACCCCAATTCACACTGCTAAAGCATTTGGAGAAGTCTGGCATGGAAATGTGAATCACTTCACAGAAGCAAATGACAGGGAGCACATGGAATAGTGAATACAAAGTTAATGTGATTGGTGGTTTCTATGATTCATAAAATGAAGAAGACTCATGTAGAAAAATCAACTAATGAAAGCACCTCTCCAAGTATTTACTTTCCAACTAAGGCATTGACTACAAAGCTGAACCCCATATATTATTTCTCTCAACATTGATATTTAAAGAAAGACCGGCTTAAGTAAAAATAATCCAGGTAACACCTGTGATAGCCTACGTTGGACCAATATCCCTTCCTCAACAGAGCTAAAATATTAGTACCAGGGACCAGTAAAAGACAACATTAATGGAAGATCTTTATGTCACAGGGGGATTATAGCTAAGGTTCTTTACCATAAATTAATAAGGAAATTTCCAAAGGGAGTCAAAGGTGGATTAAATAACAAAAACCAAAACCAAAACCATGACCCAGGGTTGGATTTGGGGCTCACAATAAATCCTAGTTCCAATTTAAGAACAGTTGGTTCTTACATTATAGCCCTTCTCAAAACTCTCCCATAGGAAGGGAACACAGAAGATATGGTTCTACAGGAAAGTATGGAAAGTATTAGATAGTGTCCAGCTATCAGATACAATAATATGTGGGGGACTTAAAGACTTGAATACAAACTAGCAGCCAAATAAGTGAGATGTTAACTATCCCCACATAGAAGAAGTACACCAACATTAGTCACAGAAACATTATAAATCACAGAATCCAAAGTCGAAGGAGGAAATGGTATCAGAACCTTTATTGTGACAATTCAGTTTACAGAAGGCTGTGGATCACTGAGGGAGTCCAAGATAGATTTGTGTTATCGACATAGGAAATTAGTCCTTGGTTTCTTTTCCTCCATCCAAAGTAGAGGGAGAAGAGGAAGTGGCTACTAAACAGAATGCACTGCAGAGATGTCTACATAAGATCAAAATGATAAAACTGACACAAATGGTTAACACTTTGTCAGTTGATCCCTTCTTTGTTTCACATTAGGCCTGATCTGGTTTTCAACATTTTCTTTTATTTGTTTCTTTGTTTATATTGGGGTTTATCTCAGATGCATTATGTCATTGGGGGCCACCTCTTGAATTTTTGATACGTGTTTTTCTATATCTCAGGATATGAGACCCAGGATTGATGAACCTATAGGGACAGCATGTAGAATAAGGGCTTCTAGGAGGTATAGTAAAAGGGACCTGACATCAGAGAGATTAAGCAGTAAAATAATGATTCAAAATGATTGTGGAAGCAATTGTATGGTATTTCTTGACATGTTTGGACTGTGTAATGATATGATATCTGTATTAACATTTAATAAGATGTTTTGAAAAAATAAAATAACACACAGTGAAGCTATAAGGAACAAAGAGAAAAATAGGAGAACCCCCCCAAATAGATAAAAAAAACCCACAATACCAGAGAAGTTACCACTGATCTAAATTTTTGCTGTCCTGATTTTCTTAGCTAGCATCTCCAAATAGTAGATCTTGGACATATTTTAACCCATCCATGTTTATAGATTTGTTGAACTCTTCAATGGGAAGAAATATAGTGATTCCATCTCTATGAGTTTTTATTTAGCAAAGATCAAAACTCAAAGACAATTTCAGTCCTCTAATGAATCTCTGCAGCTGATGCCCAAGTCCCTTTCTTTGACTTTGGATCATCTTCCATTTACTTCCACATATGATGTTTGTCCTCCTCACGTTAAATCTTATCTGGCTTCTCAGTCCTTCTTTCCAGAAAGACCTCCTACTTTTTCTCTTACTTCAGTGTCAAAATCTTGTCATGGATACAAAAATCTCCCTAGCTTCATTGTTTTTAATCGTCAAGCCCCAACTAACCAACCAAACAAGCACACTGTTATTTAAACAATGCTGAATCATGGTGATCCTAGATGACAGGGAAGAACTACCCCGAGTGTCAGAAAATGCACGTTGTTGCAGAAGCACAGAGCCCCATTTTTCTTTTTCCTTTTTCAGCTGAGGATTTTGAAGTGCTGAATCTGTAGTAGCAGCAATGCCTTCAACTCATCATGAAAACTTTCATTCTATTTCCTTGTAGACAGGATACAGTCAATCCTTAACCCTTTATGCACAATATTAGCAACGTTTTGCCAGTTTCTTAAGGGGTCCAGAAGTCTGGGGGGGGGATGGTTAAAGATCAAACCACACTTTTTCCTCTAGGGTAGCAGGGTCCATAATGCTAATTAACATATTAAGGTACTAAGAGTACTGCAGAAAAGTAAGTTGGATTTCTTCCTTAAGCCAGTGTTTTCCAAAGTATTTCAATATGCACCCTATTATGTTCATAAATCGCTAAGAGACATTTGGAACATGGATTTAAACTTTTTGCAGCTTATGTCATATCTGCATTGCCTCTTTAGGATGGCTCATGTTTTATCTTAGCTATTTTAGTATTATCATTATCAGTGACTTCCACATATTCAGCTAGCCCATCTACAACTTAGGGGTCATGGTTTCTTGTTTTCTTAAAATCAACTTTTCTTTAAATTCTCTATCAACCTCCTCAACAACAGAACCACGGCCTGTATTTATTTACCTGCTCTTGAGCCACTGCTATTGCGTTGATTCCAACTCATGTGAACCGTAGAGAGTTTCTGAGGCCGAGGGAGCAGACAGTCTAATCCTGCTCCCAAATCATGGTTGGTGGATTTAAATCACTGACCATTCCAACATCTCGTTCAAATCTCTTCCTGGAATATCTCCATTGACAATATCCCATGGCCATGGGGTTATTGATCTTAAGAGCATGAGCCATTCCACCTTTTACAGGTCAATGAATTCAATGCCTTCTCACTATTCTGCTTCCCAATTACATGCTCAGTAGTTTGAGAAATATTCTTTTCCTTTGCTAGAATGACTTTTGCTTCCCTGATCTTTTATTGTTAATATTCAACAAAACTTAACTCACAAATATATGCTGTTTATTCATTTTGTCTTGACACCTCACCCCAACCCCCCTTGAATTCTAAAAGACTTTGAGCATCCTTCCAGATACGCCACACGTTAATGTAACTAGACCACTGATTATGCCTATAATAACTCCAAAGTAGTGGGCAGAATCCTAGAAAACTACTATCCTGGTGTACGCAAAGGTTTGCTTGAATGATTAATGGATATAAAGGAAACATTTCTAAGTACAAATATATATCTAATGGCATCCACCTATATTAATGAAAGTATGTTCTCTTGAGAAGACTTATATCACCTATTTATTTTATCTATTTTGAATTTTAATTTTAGAAACAATATTTCCTCTTCAATCTTTTTTAACCAGTTAAGAGAGTAGAAGAAATATTAGGAGTAAAATTGTATAGCTTGGAGAATTGGAATAACTCAAGGCTTGTTGTTCTGCACACATACATGGATTTGGTAATAAAAAAGCATTATACATAGTAGGCTCTTGGAGGGTAGAATAAAATAAAGTAAAATATATCTAAGAAAGTAAAGGCCATTTTAGCTCATTTAAATTTTGCACAGAATTATAGTGAATACTGAAAGCACACAGAAGAATAGTGGAAGTCCTATGGACTGCCAAAAGAATAAACAAATCTGTTTTGGATATAGGAAAATAATAATAATTTATAATTTATCAAGGGAGTGGGCAGGGAGAGGAGCTGATACCAAGGGCTCAATAGAAAATAAATGTCTAGAAATTAATGATGGCAACATATGTACAAGTATGCTTGATACAATTGATATATAGATTTTTATAATAGCTATAAAAAACCCCAATAAGATGATCTTTTAATAGAAAAGAAAAGAAGAAAAAAAGTACAACCAGAATGCTTCTTAGATTTGACGGTGGTGAGCCTTTACCTTACTTACTTGGACATCTTATGGGTCCTTGCAAGAGAACATCATGCTTGGTAAGGTAGTGCTTAAGAAGGCCTTTGAGGAGATGGATTGACAGTGGTAGCACCAAAGGACTCTGGGATAACAGTGGCAAGGATGCTCCGGGACTGCCGTTCTATTGTACCTAGGGTGTGTGATTCAGAACTGAATTGGGAATGCTTAACAATAACAAATTCTGCATGCTTTGGGGCCACCAGGGAAAAAATGTCAACCTAATTCTCTTCCTCTCTCACTGAAATGTTCCTCCAATTTTCCTCCAAGATTTAACCGCCATCTTGCAGTTCCTACCCCTCACTCTCTTGATTTTATTTAGTCTCCTGTCTGCAGATGCTGCCTTCATGAAGATGACTCAGGATTGATTGGCTTGTTGTTCCTTTTCACTTTCTGGTCTCTGGCCTCCAGAATCAGCTTTTGCTCACTGCAATCATTTCAAGGGTAAAAGGTCAAAAGCAAGTCCACTTGACCTCATTCTGTAGTTTACATGTGTGATAAAATTATTTAAGAATTTTTTGTCTTTCAGATAAAACAAAAGAAAACAAAACTCTTTATCCTTTTTTAGATTTTGCTTTTGCTGTAGCTCTTATATTCATTTGTCACCAAAATTTATATTTCTTTCCTTTATATCAATACCTTCCTTCTATTATAAGTACCATTGTCTAACTTATAATCTGTGTGACCTCACTTTTGTGTTAGGTCAATCGCAGCTTAACGAGTCCTGCACTTTGGTTCTAGTTCTTATTTTAATCTGTCATTTATCATATTGTCAGATTCTTCATCATCTCCCTATTCATAATTTTTCAAGGGCACGCGATATAAAATCAAAGTCTTTCACACTGCCCTTAGACCTCTTTTAATTTGTCTCTTTCCTAACATTTAAATTATACTCTTCTTTATTATTTTTCATTTCAAATAATTCAATCAAGTGACTCATCTTTAAGTATAATTTTGGGGAAAAACAAAGCTTTCTACTCCCATAATGACTTGCAGTTTTAGAAATCCACTGGGGGATTCTACTCTGCTCTCCTGGGTCTCTTATAAGTCAGAGTTTACTTGATTATAGTGAATGTGGAAGTATGCCTTCCCTCTTTTCCCTGATCTGACCTTTATCTCTACTCCCATGGCTTTATAGCTGAAGCCTAATTTTTAAGTATGGAGCTCAAGCCACAACCCTTCCACAGAGATCTCTCGTTTCTCAGACTTGGAAAATATTCATAGCTTCCAGCATCTGCATGGCACTAGTAAGAAAAAAAAATATATATGAATTTATCTTTATGTTCTTATGTGTACTAGGCTGAGTTGACAAGGGAAACATCCAGTGACACTCATACATATGTAAGATAGAGCAGTATATCAAGTTGTAAATCTTTATCAAGGAACTACTTCAGTCCAATTTAGGTTCCTCACACTAATACTAGTCCATAAGTTTCCCTTTGGACTCACATGACCACATACAATGATGCAGAATGTTGGAAGATTACATTCAAATTTTAAAGCATGCATGTAACTGAAGTCAATATAAATGCCTCCTATTAGACTTGTCACCTGAGAGAATGGCATTTCTCTTTAGAGAAGGTGCTATATGACAGTGAATCCCATTAGGGATCGTAGAATTAAAGGTTTAAATCATGACATCACCATGAGTTCATTAAAACAATACAAACCAGGAGCCACTGCAGTGGAGTGGCTGCACCCTCACGGACACCCGCTCTATACTGGAATAGAAGTGTCTGCCACAAGATTTTCTATAGCTGACTTTTTTTTCAAGAGAAATATGGATATTTTTTCAGGAGAAATTATACCTCCCCCCCCCCAAGGAACATGTGGTATAATACAATTCCTTCACAACACATTTGTTAGTTCTTATGGAAGTTCACAGTATTTTCAATAGTTTTCACCAATACCATAATTCAAATGCATCAATTCTTCTCCAGTCTACTTTATACATTGTTCAGCTTTCATATACAAACACGGTGACTGAAAATACCATGACCTGGGTTAGACATACCTTTGTTATTTGATTTCTTTTTTACTGTTTCCATAAGCAGTGGAATTTCTTCTCTTTGGTGAGACGCATGGTGTTATCTGGTATTGATGATTTCACTCCCTTTACATGACCTATAGGCCAGTCATTCTCCATCCGTGCTTTATTCTGTCCTTATTTGGATTATTAGTAAATTCTTGAAGCTGGTGCTTCTTAATGATTTTATCTTCATTTTGTGCCATGCCCCATCAACAAGACACATCCTAAAACTCTTATGTATCTCTGTCAGAATCTTGTTTGAAAGATACTCTTCCCCAGTCATATTGGGAATGCTTTTCAACCTCAATGGTTCATCATTGGGCACTATATCACACTGGTCTGCTCTTTTTCATGAGGTTTTCAGTGATTAATTCCTCACAAGTGAATGGCCTATGCTTTCTCTCTAATCTTTTTAAAAAATATTATTGTAATTGATCTGGAACCTCTACTGCAACGTGTCTGTCACACCTGGCACAGCTGATATTTGAACTAGCAGCGACATAACTTCCAGCAGCATGCAAATCACCACAGGGCCACAGACAGATAGGGGAGTGGTCACCAAATAAGTACAAAAAGCAAAGCAATTCATGGCTTTCAAGTCAATGGTGATTTATAGACACCTTATAGGACAAGGACGAAATCCTTCCATGAGTGTCCAAGGCCACATCTTTCACGGGTAGGAAGTCCCATCTTTCTCCCAAGGAGTCTCCGGTGGTTTCGAAACGTTACCCTTGCAATCAGCAGCCCAACATGTAATCACAGCACCCCTTTGTGATTCTTAGGGTTTCAATTGGGTTTATAACAGGCAATCTGATAAGCCTAAATATGTAGCCATGTTATTGCTTTTAATTACATTACTGATTATAACTAGTTGAAAAAATATGCTATAGCTTAGATTAACCTGATTCTTTTTGATAAAGTCATGTTAAAAATATATTTAGTACTTGCTACATTCTGTCAGGTTCTCCATGTTTAAAGACAAATGAAGGAAAAAGGGCAGGGGGGAGTTCTTAAAACAATTTTTTGAAAATCATTCTTTCCGGACCTCTTTCAAATAGCCACTTGCTAAAATATATCGATTTCTGAATGACCCTGGTACTACTGAAAAATTATTTGCACTGTGCAGAACCAAGATTCTTGTATTTTCAGCAAGTGTTCTGGTACTGGATAATTTAAGATTGCATCAAAAATGTTATAGTTCTGATCTATAGATTCTAGTTCAATATTTATCTGACTGCAATGCATAAAGCAGCAATGGATTCAAGTGGTTAAGAAAAATACTCCTATAACTAAGACAGTGGACAGAAGTGACCAGACTCTGGGAAAGAACATTCTTATCAAAGTAAAGAATCCTTGAAAAAGGGAAGACCTACAACAAATTAGATCGGCACAGTGGCAGCCACAATGGGCTCAATGACAGGGAGAATGGCCCAGGAGGGCCATAAAGTCGAGTTTTCTTTTGTTATTATTCCTTTCTGTTGTGCCTTGGTCCGAGTGGTGAGAGGAAGCCAAACCCAAGGCACCTAAAGGAAGCATGTAAGAAATTCCTTCTTCAATTATTTTTTAAGTTTCTTATTTAAGTTAATTAAATAGATTCACTTTATGGAATATTTTCATTATCTAGCTTAATGTTGAAATTATATAATCAGGAAATATTTATGAAAAACAAGTGAAGCAAACATGGGAATGGGACACAGGTGAAAAAGAAGATTTCAAGGTTCTTAAGACAATGCACTCTCCATTCTTCAGGTTTTTGTTGCTCTGTGACTGTCTCTTTCTGTTTTTGTAGATTGACTTCTTTTGATTCTTTCATGTTATGTAAAAGGAGAGTCAAGGTGGGACTGCGGCCCACAGGTTGACAGTCCAAATCCAGCAGTAGCTTTCCAGGAGCAAGGCTGAGCTTCCTACTCCCACCAGAGCAGTGATGCCACAAAACAAAAACAAAACAAAACAGAGAGTCACTAATCATTTCTGAGTACTGGGTCTCCCTTTTCTCTCTTGGCCCTCTCAGATTCTTTTGAAAGTAATAGCACATCATGTGGGCTCATTCATCCGGCTGAGGTATTGGGGGTTGTGAGAGGGACTTTGCATGTCCTTCTGTATCTGTGTACTTTTCTAGATTTCTGGTGGAAGTAGTCAGGGATGGAATAAAGGGTATGGGAATCACATTGCATACATATGATTGTAGGAACCCCTGGCAGTTCAAAAGACAACAATAAAGATTCTAATTATAGAGTTGATGTTTTTTCTAGAAAAATGAGGTATATGAACAATTCTAAACTTACCTACACTGTGCTCCATTTACCTGGTGGTTTAATCAGGAAACCAGTGATTCCCAGGTCAGAAGTTTGAAAACACGAGTCAGCTGCTCCATGGGAGAAAGATAGGGCTTTCTACTCCCTTAAACAGATAAAATCTCAGAAACCCATATGGGAAGTTCTACCCTGTCTTGAAAGGACACCTGTGGGTTGGCAGTGACTCCTGGCAGGGGGCAATTCTTGGAGTCCTAGTAGCTTAGTGGTTACTAGTTGTGTTGTTAAATTCCAAGTCAGCAAGTTGAAACCACCAACATCTCCAAGAGAGAAAGATGAGACTTTCTACTCCTGTAAAGAGCTATAATTCCTGAAATCTGCAGGGAGATTTCCTGAACAGTGCCTTGGGAAGTTGGGCTACTACAACATCCACTGTCAGCAGTGATTCTGCTCCATTATCCACCCTCTGGGAGGGTCGTGTTTCTGTTTCAGAGGACAGGGAGAGCGGGAGTAGGCCTCAGTCTGGTGCCCTGGCCTTGAGCGCAACACACTAGCATGAAGTAGTGAACAAAGAGAGAAATAGTGGAGCCTGCCACAATCCCAGCTATGTCAACTACTTCTCCAAAAGAATGCACTATAGAGGGCAGTACTGAAGATACAGAGGGTGAGAGTCGTAGGTCTGCATAGACCACAGGAGAGCAAGTTAAGTGAGAAAGGTGGAGGGTGGGGGGAGGACAGAATTCTGTACCACCAAGCCCCCAGAATGACACTTCTGCTTGGAGCCGCCAAGACGCACGGAGGACCAGCTACAGCACGAGACATGACATTCCCCCACTTACCCACAGGACTGCAGAGGATGGCACTGGAGACACAGTGAGGGATTGTACCCAGTCTGAACCACACCCACCCCTACCACCAATACACGCCAGGATGAAACACGAAGGGAGCACAACAGAATTCTAAGGGGGGCAAAACAATGAAGTGCATGAGGAATTCCCCAAAGAGACTTCAATCTTGGAGGGTAGGGTTTGGCACCTCATCAGACTGGATCAGAAAATATACATAAAAGGTCAAGAGACAGACCTGCAACTATTTATTGGCCATCCTCCCCCTCTATTCTCCTCTTCCTCCTCCTCCTTCTTCTTCTTCTCCCCATGTTTGTCTATGTAAGATAGGCAAGCTAAACAATCCCAAGGAGAGAGCAACAGCACCAAAGGTTTCAGGTTGGGGGGTGGGGTAGGGTGAGTGACAGGGGAGAGGGTGAGGTAGGGAAAAGGGTGGGGGGAGCAACAAGGAGACAACATGAGATCTAAAATTGATGAAAAGTAAGTTATATAACACCTGATGGGGTCTGATTAAGTGCATGTAGTCTAGAGGAATTATTCAGATCTGAATAAAGGCTGCATGTGATCATGGGATGGGAGGAGAGCAAAAGAAAATAGAGGAAAGAATTAGGAGGCAAAAGACAGTTATAGAGGTATAAACATAGGCATGTGTAAATGTAAATATGTGAATATATAAAGAAAGGGATAGAGGTCTATGAACATATATTTATATGTTAAGTATCAAGATAGCAGATGGACACTGGAACTCTGCTTAAAGCCTCCTCAACACAAGAATGCTTTGCTCTAATCACCTGGCATTCTGGATGATCTAATCACCTGCATACTCACCTTCCTGACATGATCATTGAAGTCAAAATGGGTACATAAGCAAATATGGTGAAGATAGCTATTGGTGCCCAGCTATTACAAGGCATAGCATCTGGGTTCTTAAGCTTCCAAGGAGCCAACTAGCCAACTAGCCGCTTATGAAATTATGCACCTTAGATGACTAGCTGGTGTTGTAATACTCATAGCAAAGTTTCCATCATCATATCAAAAGTATAGCCACCACACAAATGGATAGATATGTGATGGAAACTTTTATCCAGAAGTCACAAATACTAATTGATCAAGCATCTGAACCATGTCTGTCTAAGTCAAAAAGCCATGCTAATGATACTACATGATACGCATATTTTCTGACTTCAGTGATGTGTCCAGAATCAATGTGCTATTATTTTGATAATGAAAATTATTTTGCCACTCTACTTCACCGTGAAATGTCTTGGGAACAGAGAGAAATTATGTTGAAGTTATATCTGCCTTCGTGTAGAAATGATCTCAGTGTCTTACAGAGAGATCAAAAACCCAAAACTGTGTCTTGTTTCTTTTCCTGGATCCCTGAGTGAATGGGAAGGGTGTTCCTTTTTATAAAGTGAGCATTAGGGAAAACAACTGCCCTTTTAAAGGGTAATGTTGATACTTTGTGAAGTAGAGTTGTAAGCTAGGGTTACTTTGTCACTTTCAGAGTCCTATAAGCATTGAAATTTTTGTAGTTCTTTTCACTCTTGATTAACTGAGGTACTAGGAGAACTTGTCTTCATTCCTATCCTTAATCTGAAAATAGGCAAATTATTTTCACCCTGATATTTTTGGAACAAATGGATAAAGCTGAAATATAAGAACATATGCTGTATGTTTGTGTGTATATATGAGTATGTCTATTTGTATAAGCAATCACATTTTATTCTCTCCCTCATCCTTCCTCCCTACTCTACATTTAGAAGACATTTGAAATATGGAACATGTGCTCAGTGGGCAAGCAGACAGTATTAATTCATAAATAATCAACATATTTTTGTGTGTGTGCATAAGTGTGTGTGTGTGTTTTCTTACAAACTAAGATGCAATGAATATATTCTATAGATACAATATATTCTATAGATACCTATGAATCATACCTATGGTGATTTTCAGTGACTGTATCATTTCTTCTCCTATAAAATCAGAGAAACTATGTTATAAGCTTGTTCAAAAATTTTATTCGAAATGATTGTCCATGCATCAGTCAACTATGGATTTGTCTATGGCTTTTAATGAAAGGGGATAAGACAGAAATATTTCAAAGGAAAATATTAAAGAGATAACATAATTGCTGTTATCAGTTACCACCTAGTCAGCTTGCTTCAGAGGAAGATAAAATGGCAACAGAAAATTCAACCCGAACCCTTTGCTTTGTTTTGTAAGATCCTCAGTGTATTGACAAGGGCTGTAGAAACTGGGTCTCAGACCCAGTGGACAACAGCGCCTCCTTGAGGCGGGGGTTGTGAGCAGCTGTGCTGATGAGGGCTAGAGATGCCAGTGCCTCGGTATGCATACAGTTTGAGGTTGACAACTTTAGGCAGAATTAAATTCTGTCAAATATCCCAACCATATATTTTCCTAATCTTTTAAATAGTACTCATAACAATAGGATGGTTGGCAGTAAATTCAAATAACAGTGGGTACAAGTCTATACATTTTGCTCTTCTCCTTTGAAGTTTTCTTCAAAATGCTTTACAGTTTATTTTGTCTTCTTTTTCCTATATGTTTTCATTTAAAATAAATATATATGATCAAAAAATGGCTACACGTAGGATTGATTTTTGACAACTTTATGTTTGGATGGTCCATTCGAAATCTCTACTTCCCAAAGGAAATGAAAATTGCCAGTAGCAATTTCAGAAAATGAACAGTAAAATACTAGATTATAAATTGATAAGAAATAATTCTAGTAAGTAACAATTGATTAGAAGCTTTTGATATTACTTTGCAGTTGGGCAGATATAATGAACATAAACTCTGACTTAGCAGTGACAGTGTTTCATCACTTAACAGGATACAGCCATATTCTAAATATAAAATAGGTCATGCACCCAGTTCTTTGGGCATGAGGTAGGCATATGCCTCAAAGCATCATGGTAGTCCTTTTTCTTATTAATCTAAGAAAACCAAGGTAAGGAAGTGATCACAGTGAAAATCCAGGCATTCTTCACTTAGATGTCTCTCTTGCACGATAAAGGTATTTATATAAACTTAGCGTTTTTTTTCTCACACAATCAGTTTCTCTTTTAATAAGTCAACACATTCTCCATATAGATTTACCTTGTCTTGATCAGTCTTCCTCTACTTTGAAAACATTAACCTGCATCATTTAAAAGCAGCAATCAGACCAAGATTAGTATGTTTCTAACACAGTAATAGCACACATGTGAGGCTGTTCTACAATGTCTATGCTTCCCATTACCGTTCTCTTATTACAAATTCACAAGCGCTCTCTTCATAAGAGCACCTCTCAAGTACTCTGCCTTTACTGAAATGTGGCTGCTACTGTGTACTTATTTTAAAAACGGTTTGACAGAATTGCTAATGTTCTCATTCCTTCAGGATATTTCCTAATACTTGTAGCCTTTTCATGTTTCTAATTAGGCCAGTAATGGTCCCTGAAGTTAAACCAATTAAAATTATTTACTGTGACACACAGTGTGGAGATAATTATCTGATATCTGCATCCAACTTCTGCTTACTTCGCAACATTACTTAATAGAAAACAGAGAAACTGATGCCTGCGTTTTCATTTTCCTTGTCTACCAAATGTGTTTGCCCTATAGCAAACTGTTTAAATAAAGCATTAAAATCTTTGTGGTGCTAATCAAAATGTTTAAAATCCACTCACACTCCCTTTATAGTTCTGAAAAGCATATAAAAACTCTTACACATTACCTTTTACATTACAGTCGCTGACCAGTGTGGTATTATAGCCACATTATAAACTGATACTGCAGCTTCTGCACTTTCTAATGAGCTTACTTTTCTCGCCTTTTCTTTCCCTCTGCTATTTCTGCTTCTACCTTTTTTTCCCTTCAAACATTCTTTCTTTCATTTTGCCTTTTATCTTCCCTTCGTCTCCCCATATGCTTGTGTGGTTCACAATCAGGGTCACACACCCAATGGACCTTTAATGACAAGGGGCATGGCAAGAGACAGGTGAGTCTGGATGGCTGGAGCAGTTACTGTCACATCAGACAGTTTGGGCTATTATCACCATGCTTTCTTGCATGGGGTTCTGTGCTTTGTAAGATTAGAAGGTCTACAAAGAGGATTTTAATTGAGTACCAAAGTCTTAGCAAAAGCTCAGTTTATGTGTAGTGCAAATAACATATTCTTTTAGGGAGTAAAGGTGTACAGACCTACCAAACCCTGTCATGATGCAATGCATTTCATTAAAAATTGGCTGGAATTATATGGAGAATTTGGACAAACATACGTGTCTATAAGTGTCTGAGTCTATAAATTAGGCATGTATTGTCATAGTTAAATGCCAAAGTGCAGTCTCATAAAAAATATAGCTAAGATATTTTGAGATAATTTAGCCCACAATCTCAAGGCAAATTATTTCAGGAGAAAGTTGAGTTTCATATGAAAACATCACATTGTGACAGGCAATGTAAATGGGGACATGTAGCCAGATCTGAGAATGGATTCCCTGAGTGTTCACTTTTCACCCAACTGTTTGTGAAACCAACACAGATGCAGTGCAAACCCTGATCGAGTCCCCATGCCAGCTTGTGCTCAACTAAAGAAGGCTGCTGGACGTTTGTCCTCATTTTCATTTGAAGAAGCAAAGTGGAACAAGATTAGGAAATAATATGAAGGCCAAATCGACCTCCTCTGGCTCCCCAAACGATGCGATGCGTCCTGACGCCGGAGTTGTTCTGACCTAGGTTATGATCTGCGCAACCAGCGGTTCAAAGCACCAGGCGCTATGTGGGCGAAAGATAGTTTTCTACGCCAGAGGCAGGAGGAGTCTCAGAAAACCACAGTGGCCATTCCCGCCTGGGGATTGGTTTAGCTTGGTTTTGTATCTCAAGACAGAGGTCAGATATGATTCTACCCTCCAGGGAATGTTCAGCATGTTATATGTTTAATTACCTTTCCCTGGATAATTTATTAAATATGCTTTCACATTTTCGTGTGTGTGAGAAACAAGCCGAGATCTATTCATTATTGCACTTCAGCTAGTTGTTTCCAGATTTTTGCTTTGGATTTCATGCAAACCAGTGGTAACCTAAATATGTTACAGGCATAGAACTATCTTATTCTAAAACTATCCCAAAGAAACTTCCAGTGGAAACTGATGTCATCACTTTTTATATTTATGCATGGGTCATTTATTGACTACAATTCAAATATTAATATAAAATTATTTCTATGTACTTGTTTTTATATACTTCATATTTATTTAAATGATAAATATAATGCACAGATTATATTTGTAATTTATATAAAATATTATACATTAAAATTTATCTCTATTGCTGAGTTCATCAAATCAAAGCTATATGAAAAATAATTCAATTTCACTTGCATTTAATGAGAGACATATAATATCTTTTTTTCCCCACCAAGTGTATATACTGCTAGTTGAATCTGTAGCGATGTTCTCTTGCCACCTAAAACTCAATGTTGGTAAAAAATCAAAGCTCTTTGAATCATATTTTATGGGAGATAAAATATATTAAATATCTGACAGATACTTTGTAACAGTCATGGCATTTTATGACACTATATTTAACGCATTCTATACATATATATTGATTTCTTTGTTTCAAGCATTGTGTAAGAAAATAGAGCATGACCAAAGCAGATGTTTTCTGTGTAGAGGTGACATATTATTTACAGATATCAAACGGAACAATTTAAATGGGTGTCAATTAAAAAGAGCAATAGGTATTACTTCTGAAAATGCCATGGTCTTACTAGAACTAATAATAAGAAAATTCCCCTCAGAAGAATATAAAACATAATTTGAGGGGGCTGAATCCCGGTGGTATGAGCAGTTGAGTGTGGGGCTGCGGCTGGCGGACTTGGCGGTTCAAATCCAGCGATGGCTCTCTGGAGGAGTGCTGGGTAGCTCCCATGGCCACCAGAGAGCAGTGATGCCCCCCTCCATAAAACAACAACAACAAAAAAGAAACACCATAATTTGAAATGTGAATAGTGACTATGTAATTTAACAAACACATCTAAATCAATAGCAATGAAGACATTTAACAGGAAACTTACAGTAAAAGATGTATTGTATGTGAGGAGATGAAAGAAGATGTCTGTGTGGTGGGGTCAGAGCAGGGGCAGGGAGGTGCGGCTACTGGTGAATTGGCAAAAGACATTGCTGAATAGGTACACAAAAGAAAGGGCCTGTCATTGCTTTTAAGTTAGTGAAGAGTCCATATTTTATTCTAGAAAGCAGTTCTCAATCTGTGGATTGTGGCCCCTTTGAGGGTCAAACAACTCTTTCACAGGGGTCATCTGATTCACAATGGTAGCAAAATGACAGTTATGAAGTAAAATGAAAATAATTTTTATGGTTGGGGGTGGAGGGCTCACCACAGCCTGAGGAACTGTGTCAAAGTGTTTGGCATTGGGCAGATTGAGAACCACTGTTTTAGAAGAAGTAGGGACTTCCAAAAGATAGGAGTCTTCGATGTATGATTATTCACATGTTTAAATAATTACTCTGATGGCTCCACAAAACAGGCTAAATGGGGAAGAGTAGAAGAAAATGCAGTCAAGAAGCTATGGCAGTAAACCACACAAGAAATGGAAATGAAAACAAGACAGAACCATAAAAAAATGCTGCGGCTGACACTGGTCACCTCCAATTTCACAAGCAAAGAGGAGAATCAAGATCAACTTCCAAGGCATATCCCTCTGAGGTCCTCCGTCCTCTAGACGTTTTACCAATTCTGACAGCGACTGTTTCTCTCATGGCACTCTCCACTTCTCTGCTGTGTCCGTTAATTCATTTCAATGACTACACACACTCAGACCACACTCACAATAATGAGAATCATTAGAGACATAATGAGATTACAATTCAGGATCAGAAAGTACTCGAGGCACTTTCCATGCTTTCTCAGGAGAACCCACAGGTATACCTCTTCCTGCTTCTCAGTTTCTCATTCCTCTTTGCCCCATGGCCTCTGTTTTGTTCAGACAAATGTTACAAATCTCTGTGAATCAATACATTTAGATCTGCAGAGATGTGTTCCAGTTCACCCAAAGACACCTAGAATCAGCTCTGTGGGTTGGCAAATATCTTGATCAAGTCTCCAGAGACACTCATTTCTGCCATTGAGCCTCCTACTAGAAGAGGCTCAGCTTTGTTGCGCTATGGGGATGAAAGCCCGTTATGAGTCTTGGCTTACTGCAGGAATTTTGGTTCTTATGAGACCATTTCCCTGCCTCTGCTTCTTGCTTTCTCTTCCCCTCTCAGTAAGCTGCTCCAGTTCCTTTCTGTCTCTTAGTTACAGGTGGTTCAGTGAAGGGATCTTCAGTCTGAAAATGTGCTTCACCCTTAACTCTTGATGATAGTGGGACATCCTCACCCCACAAGCTAATTCCCCAAACTCTCCCCCCTCCCCACTGCCACCACTGAGCTTCGCATTTCTGGGATAACTCATTATAAACCTATTGGAATGGGAAAAATGACATTTATCCTCTGTAGGGTTCTATACACCTTATTTTCCAGGTTCCAATCTCACAAAGAAAGGATGTTACAGACCTTGTTGATATTTGCAAACTACCTATAATCCCATTAAGCCACAAGCGTCTCCCATTTATGTAGCCCCACACAGCTATCTGATGGGAATTACAAAGGCTATAATAAAATATGCTCATGTTACACAATGCAGTATACCATAAGAACAAAATAGTCAGGAAATGTGAGACAATTATAATATTTGAATCACGTGTGTATAATTTGAAAACCCCAAAAAAGAAGTAGAACAAGAATGGGACAGGATAAATAATTGAAAAAAATTCTAAAAACTTTCCAAAATTCACGACAGACAACAAACCATCACTTGGCTAACTAGGATAAATAGAAAGAAAATGTCCAACTGGAAATATGATATTCTAACTATAGAAAAACAAAGATAAACATCTTAAGATCTGCCAAGGAAAGCAACATAAGGTTTATCTTTAGAGGTTAAAGAATAAGAAATAGAGTGGGTTTCTTATCAAATACTCTACAAGCAAAAAGAGGGGAGGTAAAACAGTTTTAATGTTGAGGGAAAAAAAATCACCAACTACATTCTATCTAACACTAAATAACTGTCCTACCTTGGTGGCTTAAGTGTTGTTAAAAGCTGTGTCACATATTTCAAAGAGCAGTGGGCTTTGGTGGGCAGGTTTTCATAGCTTCTACACGAGGACTTAGCAACCAAGAAAAAGACCTTACAATATTATTTTTTAAATGCAGTCATTTAAATTTCTTGACTCATAACACATTTTCTAATATAGAGCTTGTAGATTAACGCCCTAGATTGAAGTTACTGAAAATATTTCTTGATTACCACAGAGGAAGCGAATCAATGTAGCTCTCCTAAACAAAGTCTCTGACTTTCCTCAAACAACCATTTTCTGCAGGAGTTTGGTGAGAAGGTAGGAGAGCGTGATATGCATCACCTGTGAGTCATTGTTAACAGGCTTCACTGCAGTGCCATCCTTCTGAGCTCTCTGAGAAGCAGGCCGAGGTGGGATTGTGGCCGGATTTCCCTACCATCAAGAGCCAGCAGTGAAGCACAGTCTCTGGACCGGCAATCCCTGTGCAGTGAACTTCTTGGATCCAGTCGGCAATCTGTGATATCACTGGAGAAGCTATTGCAGCAGAAGCAAAGGCAGAGAATGAAACACATTGGACTTCCCAGGTCACCGAGCAAGCAGACTGGTGTGTGGAGTGGGGCGTCTCGCAAAATGTCTTTTGAAATGTTCTATTCAGCATTTCGAAATCATCATTTCTTCCATTTGCCTTAGGTACTCGGCATCCTAGAGCAAGTTTTAGAGCCTTTTCTGACAAGCACGTTGGTCTTTGATTTCTGCCCTGTTTTTGGCAATAACCTTTCGTGATATTTTGGGTGTCACCCCAGGATTAATTAGATCTTCTATAATGATGTTCAGAGAACCAAATCTGTTCTTGAGATGGTCTCAAATTCAATTGCTTTAGACTCAAGGCTGTATTGGGGGCTCTACTGGATTTGTTTTCATTTTTTGCAATCCCAACCTGAATTGCCAAATAAGCAATTGATGGTCTGTTCCCAATCAGCCTCTGGCCTCATTTTATTTTCAGATAATTAGATATGAAAGGTCATAAGTCTCAGTCCAAAGCTCGTCACTTTGACTTTTGGGGTCAGCAAATGTGGCTCCCCATTTTAATGCCCTGAGGCACCTCAATGCATCAACCCATATGCCTGCCCAAAAGACACTCGGCTCGAATTACTCCATTGGCTGGAAAGTCTCAGGCTGTCCTATGAAACAGCTGTTGATTGTTCTTGCTGCCACTCTTCTGTTGCTTGTTTTGGTGTCTAGCCTTAATGTCTCTGAATAGTTTAATTGAGCAATGGTTTTATGGTCCATTCCATTTGGGGTTCGTCATTCGTAATGATAGTAAAATCCCTCAGTCCGGTTTCTCAGATGGCTCATTTTATAGCCAGTAGGATGGCGAAATTGGCCATTTCCTCTTTAGAGTTCCAATCTTTTACAATCACACTTAAGCCTATTAACTCTCACTGCTTAGGCACACCTTAACCCCCACTTGCTCTTATTAAAACTCATCAGGAAAGGGGGTCACCTGGTGGAAGTTGTAAAGACTTTGACTACAAGAGCCATATGAAATAATTCCCTTCTCTGTAGCAACCTGAAGGACGATACAGCAAACATTCCCCAGGGCTTTGATACCCTCATGACTTCTGTTATATTTGAGCCCATTGGTGCAGCCTTGTGACCATCCATCTTACTGAAGATTCTCCTCTTTTTCATTGTTCCTCTATCAAGCAGGTTGTCTTCCTCCAGGGACTTGTCCCTACTGGCCACCTGCTATTAATGTGGCAAAGTCTCATTTTCGAGGATAAATATGAGCATTGTATAGGGAAAAAAGGGGGCCATTTCTCCAGGAATATATAGAAATTTAAAATGTGTATACATTTAACAACAGTCTGTCGATACACGAAACAAAAATATATAGAACTTAGAAAGAAATAGATGAATCTACAACTTGAAGATTTCAACATTCCTGCTTCAGTAATTAATTCTTCAAACCAGAAAATCAGTAAAGATATGGATGGTTGAACATCTTAATTTATCAACCAAATATAATTTACAATTATGGAATACTTCATTTAACAACAAAAACCCCAACCTGGTAAAACTCATATGGAACATTTACCAAGATTGACACAATTTTGACCACAAGACAAAACTTAGTAGATGTCTTTAAAATCATAAATTATAGCTTCAGATCAAAATAGAATTAAATATAATTCCCTGACACAATGATAACTGAAAAATCCCAAATGTGTAGAAAATGAATAACAGACATTTTTAACAACTCATGGATAAAAGAAAAAATATCAATGGAGATTTGAAAATAATTTGAACTTAATGAGAATGAAAACACAATTTACTCGATTTTGTGGGATACAGTGAAGATGGGGATCAAGAAAAGGCTTGAGATTAATAAACATGAGTGGAAAGAGAGCCAGAGTGAAAGAGTGAGAATGAGAGAGAGAGAGAGATGTTTAAAACCACTATTATAAGATTCCATCTTTAAAAATAGAAAACAGAAAGATGAATTTTGAAATTAAAGCATAGATCTCTGAAAATGAAATTGAAAGCAGAGAAAAGCAAATCAATAATTGGTTATTTGAAAAGAATGACTTTAGTATCTGGTTTGGGCAGCTAATTCAAATGGACAGTGATATGGGGTGACATGAAGGAGTATGTGGTTTTAGACTAAGAGTGATCAAAATTCTAGCACTGAGAACTTAGGCAGCACAAGGGTCCGAAACTTGGCTGCTAACCTGAAGTTGAGATTCCAATCTCTGCACTGGCTCCACAGAAGAAGGGTTGAGCACACTGCTTCCTAAAAGAGATCAGCCGCCATTGAACATACTCCCAATCCATGGCAATTTCCTGTCTTTCAGGGTATAACTGCTCCATGGGATTTTCTTGGATCTACTCTTTATGGAAACAATTTCAGTTATTTTTCATTAACTAATTAGTGTGAGGTTTTATCACAAATCCTTGTGATTTGGACAAAGAAAGTGAATTCTAAGGGTATTATTTGCTTTGGAAGTGTCATGATAAGCAACCAGGACACACCTGATTGTGATTTTCTTGATTATGAAAGCCAGTGTCAAGATAAAGTGAAAAACCTCATTTCAGGGAGGCTACATAAGGACCTCTCATCAGAGAGTTTTCCATTTGCTTATTAAGAATCAATATATTCATGATACTGATGTGATCAAAACAGTAAATCACATGGAGATGTGGCAGAACCTATACTCAGACTTGGCTTTGATTGACAGCAAAGGTTTCTAAAAGAGAAGAGACATTTGTGTTCATAAGTCCCCTATTTCTATCTTTCTTGATTTCTTTCATATGCTTATGTTTTCATACCCTTCTGGAAGTCACTAGTACATTCTTTTTAGTTTTATATCATTAGTCTAATCTCAACTAAGTGTGGAAGGGAATAATTTTTGCTATAAATTGAAAGGCTTTTCAGAAAATTGCTATTTATTTAATGTGGTGCGCAGTTTAGCTAGGTAGTTGAGGAAATTGGTTATTCTAGTCATCATTCCAAGTCCTACTGACAAGTTTGGATATTAACAATAGGCTTTTTATGAGTAACTTTTTACCACATACATGAGTAACTTGTTCTTAAAAATCACTGGTAAGATTGTGGAAGCATAAGTAAAACAATCATATCATTGAACAGGGAATTGTCCGGACTCTTCTGCTCTCTTGGCACCTCTACTTTGGGTGGTTCTCAATGAAGCCACTTTTCAGCAAGGTTTTCTCTCATCTTTGGTTACAATCAGCAGTGCTGAGTTTTGTAAATCTGGTACCAGGCTTACTTAAGTTTTCACACCATCTCTCTCTTGACTCTGCAGACATAGAATATCAGTGGATCCATCAAGCATAATGGAAGCTGAGAAAAATATGTCAATTGCAAAGGAAGCACATCAATCCACAGTCAGTAATACTGCACAGTAATGCACATTGGGATCAAAAATGGAAAGAGCTAAAGCTAGAAGGATCCAAAAGGACAGTGGAAGAATATGGAGGGGGGAGGGGGAGCAAGGCAGTATAAAAACAACATAATCCTTCCAAAAATATTAAATCTTTCCATAAATATTAAAACAGCAGATAAGTTACAAAACAAACATTCACTTCCATGGTATTTGGTGGGCAAGAAAACCAGCAATAAGGATGCTATAAAGAAGTAGTTAAAATATATGTATTTTCTTTATCACAGCATCTCAAGACTTATTGTTTAACCTCTAATAAAATGTCCTGTTTTTATTTTATTTTTATAGACCCATTCTTATTTCTTTCCCTGACTCTTCTAGACATGGTTCTTTCTGCAAAGACTTCACTGAAGTCATCATAGTCATCTGGAAACATCACTCCTTAGATGATCAACTACTGATGACTCTTTTATATCTCATTACTTGTGCTCTGGCCTGATACATGAGCGTTCCCAGTAATAAGATATTTCTCAATATTCTTTGCACCTGGATTGATTTCTCCTCCTATTCTAGACTCTAATCTTATAGGGAGAACTTATTTCTTATGCAAAATGAGCAGCTCGCAGTTGAGTAAATAAATACTTTACATTTTGTCTTCTAAAGTAGAATATGAGATTCCATATGGAGTTGTCTCTTTATGTAAACCTAGATTGTTGTCCTGAAAATAGTCTTTAAAGTTGACTTAAATTCGAAGGAAAAAGGGTGAAAAACAATTCTGTCAATGCATGCCTGAAGAATCATGAAGGAAGGCAAAGGAAAGATCTATTAGCAGAAAGAGCATTTCTACATACAAGCCCTGCCAAATATTAATGTCATGACTTGGGAAAATGTCCTTAACTCAGTGGCAGAGTAGTAAAATAGAGTAATAATGCTGAATTCACTGTTAGATGGGCATGCTTGCTATATAAATAAACATTTCTGAGTAGAGCCAATACTTCTTACTACTTAACATTTTTCTCATTCCCATTGTCTTGTTCAAATTGTAGCTGTTTTCTGCAAAATCATAATTTCCCATATGTCTTCTCTTTTATAAAGTTTTAGTGAATTTTCTCTTAAGAGTTGCTTTTATCTACTGAGAAGCAATAAGAAAATGTGAAAATGAGATTGCACGGATTTAGAGAGCATTCTAAATACGGTCTCCGTGATACAGCTTAAGAAAGCAAAAGCTCTATTTTCTACCATTATACCAATTAAATGACAAAGACAATCATTGAAAAACAGCATAGGAGTTTGGAATTTTATTTCAAAAATTGTCTCTATTGTAGTAAGTCTATTGATCGCTTATAAAATGTTTGAAAATACGCCGATTCCATGATATGACTAAATGGAATGTATTCCACTGGTAAAAGTGAGAAGTTGCCATTCTGGAAATGTAAGTAAATGACAGTTGCTTCTAGTCGTAATGTCAGCCTCCTAATCGCCACAGCTAATCAGTCCTGGAATTCTCATGCTTCACTGACCAACAATGAAGTGAATGGCCAGATCTTGGCAATAAAGAGTTAAATACTCCTTAGACCACATTATGAAAAAAGTTTTGCTCCATGCTCTTTTAGACAATGACTAGCTGTTAAGCTCAAAACTAATTAACATTTCAAAAACTGGTGTTAATCAGTATTAGGAAGACTCTAGGGAAACACTTCCCTGCACAGACCCTTTTCTTTCTTTGCTTTAAAGCAATAACTTCTAAATTATTACTTTAATTTTAAGTAGCATTTGGCACACGGTAAACAAACCAAAAGAATCACTAAGCTAAAAGAAATAGAATTACAATTCTGTTTCTCAATTTCTGTTAGTCTAGGAGAGGCAACAATTTCTTCCTATTTTTTATGTGCAATTTCAATATGTGTAATCGTTTTCCTCTTCACTATGATTCCATAAGCTCCTATGCATAGATATATGAATTGAAACAGTTTAAGCACCTTCAGTGCTTTAGTTACAAATGCTATCCAGGAAAAGAGCTGAAAAACTCTTGAGTTTTCTGAAAGCAGTGTATTTGCATCTACAGTTTTACAATATTTAGGGTAGGAAGAGTTTTTTTCTTTATTTTTCCCTACAAAAACGACTGCTCGCCTGCTTATCTTATGCAAGCCCTTAGGCCCCAGATCAAGGAATTAGTTATTGGTAAGCAAGTGGTTAGCAGAGAGGAGTTTTATTACAGCCTTCATTGAATATTATTTGATCCAATGTTAGTAATTGTGTTTTTCAGACTTCAGTGTTCTTTCATTGGACTAGGAGCAGCAACCCTCCATTTTTTTTTCCAGATATCTCTAATAATATTTCTTCTCTCTGTACATCTATTTAGTGGGCAAACTCCCCTATAGAGAGTGGAGATACGTTTAACACTAATAATAAGTAGGTGATCATGTATTAGGTCTGGGTTTTGTCAACTTGTATTTTTGTTCCTTCCTTTGCTAACTCTCTATTCTTGCAACTAAGATTATCTAGTTCAACCCATTGTCAGGCTTAAAGAAAACAGTGCACATATTCTTGCCTGGCATGTAGAAATGCCTTAATAAAGTGCTACATCCAATGAAGTGGCACTTAGGGGGAAACTCCAGACCAAAGGGAGAAATCAAGAGTGCTGAAGCACTTACTAGATGCTTCTGAATCCACACATACATTTGTGGAGATATGTTTGCCTGTGGTGGCTGACAGCTTTATCAAAGTAAACAGCATTGGACTATGCAGATATGAAGTGATGTCTTCCTTGCTACCTTCCCTTTAAAGAATAAAATACAAGGTTCCAGAGAGCTTATGGGGGAAAAAAATCTGAGAAAAGACTTAAGACCTGCGACCATTTCAAATGGACACAGTCAGAGTGATGAAATACTGACATTTGTTCAGCCTTACAGGCTATGTCTCTTAAGCTGAGTAACGGATATAATCTTGAAACTTGTAATGACTTGAAGTGGTGGGAGAAAAGTGTACCAAGGGTTCTGCTTTGGTCAGCACAATGCACTCATCTTAAAGTATTCTGTGACTTTTCTCTCTTCTGGCAGTGCAGGCCTCTGCATCGCCTTAATGTGACCTTGAGGGCTTCGCAATAGATTTTTACACTTCATAGCATCCAGTCCAATGAGCTTTCTAGAACATTTGTTTTGGCCACTCAAGCTGAAATTGTCTCATCCAAATCAAAATCATTAATGATACAAGAAGGGCTCTTTCAATCCAAGCGAAGATTTTTTAAAAAGCCCTCAGATTTGCCACATCTTTGTTGAAAGATGTTAGGCAGTCACTTTAAGTATTCCCCTGAAAAGACAAATGCTAAAGAAAGACGAGTAACGATGTTCTCTTCCTTTGTCATGTATGGATAGCAATTACAAGACATGAAACAAAAACAAACATTGTAAGAAGAGATGGCTTTATCTGTCTTCATATTGAGATCTTGGAAATTTTAGAGTCCATAGATATTGCCCACCATTGGTTTGCCAGGCCCCACCACATGTCTGCAGTGGCACATAGCACAAACATTTTTGGCTTCTGTTTACTTTTTCACTCATGATGTATAAAACCTTAAGGATATCTGCTCCGAGTATGTACAGTAAGTAGAAGACTCGGGGAGAATGAGAAGAGATGATAATGATTGTGCCTCTAGAAAAAAATTTACATAATTCCAAAGGGTTGTTGTTATCATGTAAGTATGTCTTCCAATGTTCAGGGATTATAGAAAGAATTGGCTTAGAAAGAACAATTAGCAGGAGGGGGAAAAGGGTAGCAAAATTCAAAGACTCCAAGAATTAATATATCTGAACCATTATTACATAGTATTTATTCATACAAAATAAGAACCCATTTCCAAGATGAGATTCTACTAGGATAAAATAAATGTTTTAAAATAAAAAAGTAACCCTGTCTTTATGATGTGTCCTTTGTGAGAAAACAGAGTATGGAGAAGAGCTTAATAGAGTGCTATCTCACTTGCATAAACTCACAGCGACTTCCTGTGGGTTTCTGATGCTGTCATTGTTTACTGCGCTAGAAAGCCCAGTCTGTCTTCTGTGAAGTTGTTGATAGTTTCCAACTGCAGATCTCAGCCCATGAGTGATCACTACACCACAAGTACACCCTTCACATCACATATATACTGAACATATAATAGGAACACAATGTGTGAGGAGAGTGTGATTTTATATATGGAGAAAATGATGCATACATCAAAGACTTAGTAACATTTATCTCAATGAAAAAGAAGATAATAAATGAAGAGACATTTTGTCATTCTCGATCATTATGTCCATATTTGAAAATGGTAATTTTTATTCTAGTAGCATAATAGCAAGGAGTGAAAACTCTGGATTTCTACTTTTAGAGTTCAGATGGTCTCTTCGGATCCTTGTCATCGGTGTTAGGTGCAGTCAAATCAGGGACATCATAGTGACCTCATGTTTTATAGATGAAACATTGTCAGGTCCTGCCCCCTCCTCATCATTTTGAAGACCCCTCCATTCTGATTGCAGGCTAGCATTTGATATATGCATGCTTAAATGCCATGGCCTTGAAATTATAAAATTAATTTTTATATTTAAGAATGTTTAAATTTACGTGGATAAAAATAACTGCATTCATACCTTGGTTAAAGCCAATGTCCATAGTAGAAATAGATGGTAATCTGCATCTTTATATATATATGGCTTTAAAAAGTAGATTGGGAAATCTTACTTTAGCCTATAGAATCAAAGGATAGCATTAACTGACAGTGGAGAATAGCAAAATGATTCTACTTGTGATTTAAAGACTATGCCAATTTATATATGTATGTGTGTGTGTGTGTATATATATATACACACACACACACATATATATATATATATCCTTGGGAAAGATGGGAATTCCAGAACACTTCAACGTGTTCATGTGGAACTTGTGCATGGATCAAGAAGTAGTTGTGTAAATAGAACAGGGAGATACTGAATAGTTTGAAATCAGGAAAAAATATGCATCTAGACTGTATCAATTTACTCTTTTAATTCAACCTGCATATGAAGCTCATAACCAGTGAGGGGTATCAGAATTGGTGGAAGGCTTAAACATACCCTGCAATTTGCAGATAATCAACCTTGCTTGCTGAAATTGATGGGACCTTGAAACACTTGGTCATGAAAATCTAGTATTATAGGATTCAGTATGAATTACATCACTCAATGTAAAAGACACCAAAATCCTCACGACCTGGGTAATAAGTAACATCATACTAAATGGTGAAAAGACCGAAGTGGGCAAGGATTCTGTCTTGCTTGAATTCATAACCAATGTTCATTGCAGGAGTAATCTTGAGATCAAAAAACTGGTTGCAATAGGTAAATCTGCTGCCCAAGACTTTCTTACAACATATAAAAGCAGGGGTAATAATTTGAAGACTAACATAATCCTGACTCAAAGCATGACATTTATTATTGCCTTATAAAAGTATACATGTGAAAATTGGATAATGAATAATGAAGCAAGACCAAGAAAAAAATCAATGCACTTGCACTGTGATGCTGAAGAATAATAGTGAAAGTGTCATGAACTGCCAAAAGACAAACACATTTGTTTTGGAAGAAGTATGGCCATATTGCTCCTTAGAGTTAAAGATGTCTAGGCTTGTCATACACACCTTGGACATATTGTCAGGAGAGACCAGAGCCAGGGGACAGATATTACGTTTGGCAAAGCAGATGGGGAACGAATAAGAGGAATGCTTCAATTACAAAAACTTTCACCGTGACTGCATCAATGGGCTCTATCAGAGGAAAAAATATGTGAACAGTCATAATTTCCGGAACAGTCAGTGTTTCATTCTTTTGTGCATAGGATCCATATGGGTGGAATTACCTCTGTGACACCCAAAACAACAAAGGATCACTACAAATCAAAAATGATATAATGGAAGTGAGATATTGGTTTGATTTAACATGGTATCTATGTATGTATGTATATATATATATATATATATATACACACATTTATCATGTTCATTGGAACAGAATTACTGTCAATACAATTTATTATTCATCAAGTTGCTTTTTAAAGTCAGAAAAGTGATGCACATTTTAAAAGGTTAGAATTACACAAAAGGATCTGAATGAAAACGTTTTTTCAGGTTAATTTTATGGAATCTCTGTCAGCCAAAGGTTGAAATAGCCCTCCTTAGCAAGAGCTTCTCTGATCTTTAAAAAACGATTATCTTATGCTTCATGATTCCATGCCATGCTCATATACATCTCAGTAAGACACACATATATGTTGTGCATCTATATGTGTTAAGCCTTTATTTCTTTGTTCATCTTCTGCTTCTCAGGTGAGTGTCATAAGCCTCAAAAGGAATCATATGCTCGACCCTACCTGAGAGTCCATCCTAGAGTATATGTTGTTGCTGTGAAGCACCATAATGTCTATGTCGACTCAGTGGGTACACCTTGAGCAGAAAGAGATTTCATCCTATCCTGTGATGGCCTCACAATTCATGTGTTCATTGGTATAGCACTTTGTGAAATCATCTCATAGATGGACTTCCTCTTGCTTACTCTCCTCCTACTTTATTATTTTATCAGGTATGATTTCTTCTCCTAGGGGTGAGTCTTTCCTGTTAACATGTTCAAAGCATGTGAGATAAAGGATCACCAAACTTGCTTTGAAGAAGACTCTGGTTTACATCTCCAAAACATATTTATTTGTGCTATTTGCAGTACATGGTGATTTCAATGTTCTTCACCAGAACCATAATTGAAATGTATTGACTCTTCTCTGGTCTTCGTTTTATAAAGTACAACTTTCACATGGATATGGAAGGTTGAAAATACCATAGCTTTGGGCAGGAATGCTCTTTAGACTTCAATAATTTCCATGCTTTTCAATATTCAAATAGCATCAAGTTTTTCCATTTATATGGATGTTGTTTATTGGTCCAGTTTTGAGGAATTTGGTTTCCCTTAAATTGCTTTGTAATCTCTACTGAAGGTTGCAATTATTGATCTTAATCAACTAAAAATTTTCCTTACACAGCAAGCTAACTGGTATCATCTGCATATCACAGGTTTTTAAGGAACATTTCTACAATCTAGGTAAATCCAGCTTCTCAGATTGTTTTCTCACATAGAGGTTGAATGTAAGAGGATACAACCATGACACATGCCATTGTTATTGTTCTGCTCAAATAACTTCCTTTTGATCCACCAACAGGCTCCACATAGGTATCATGAAGTGTTCTGCAATTTCTCCATTCTTCTTAATGCTACCAATAATTTGGTATGATCTACAGAGTTGAATATACTTGCATAGGCAAGAAGACATAAGTAAACATGCTGCTGGCATTTTCTACCTTCAGCTAAGATTTAGGTTCACAATGGCATCCCTTGTTCCCTACATACTTCTGAATACAGCTTGAATTTCTGTCAGCTCCCTGTTAATGTACAGCTGCAACTGCCATTAAATTATCTTCAGCAGAAAGTTATATGACTTGATAATTTTATTTCTGGTAGGTTGCTTTTCCCTTAAATGAGTACAAATATGGATGCCTAATACTCTGTTGACCAGGTAGCCATTTTGCAAATTTCTTGGCATAGTCAGATTAGTGCTTCCAGTGCTTCATTAACTTGTTAAAACATTTTAACTGGTATTTCGTCAATACCCAGAAATTGATTTCCTGCAATTCATTTAGTGCAGTTTGAACTTCTTCCCTAAGGGCTATTGGTTCTTGCACAACTTCTATCATTGAAATGGCTGAATGCTGACCAGTTTTTTTTTGTGCATGGAATATGGAGAATTAATATTTGAGCAAGTGCTCTGCCTTGAGGCTATATAGTGAACCCTTATCAAATCTACATGAGTCTATTGACTTGGTTAACCAGCATTAGTGAGATAGGAGTGTAGTAAATCTTGGTCTATCTTATGCCCATAGACTTGCTCATGATGACCTGCTGTCCTATTGTTTCTACATCTTTTCATGTTTTAAAGGTTTGTTGGTTCTACTAGAAGCTATGACTGCTGAATATGCTATATCCTAATAACTCATTGTCCATAGAAAATAGATAGCTCTTCTGGTAAAAATATGCTCATTAGTAAAACTTTGATCATGTGTACAATTCTTCAGGTTGGTAGGATGGAGATTACATATACATTGTCAGCCTGTCTTTCCCAGGGAGAAAATAGTATAGACAAATAATAATAATAAATCCCACTGAAGACATACAATCTGACAAAGCCAATGCCAAAGATATTTCTGTATTGTTCTTTGCCATGATTTGATGGATATGGGAGCTTTCAAACATTTATTCTCAAGGAATAAATCTTAATATAACTCTTGAGTCATTTTTATATATTAGCTTTGGTTAATGGATCATAGCTAACTTTAACATAGTCATCACATACATAGGGGAGTAGGAATAGATGCACATCATCAAATCACCAGCCCATTCATCCATTGTTGAAGAATAGCAATTGTTGATTGAAGAAATATAGAAATAATGATTTAAAAATAAGTGATAAAAAGAGATGATGAGGGAGGACAAATCTGTTGAAAAGGAAGGTAGTTGGAAGTGATTTCAATAATATTCTATAAACACTCTTTAATTATGTCCTTTGGATCCTTGTTATAAATAAATGGGAGAAATAGTCATATAAAACCAACTATTCCCTTATATTTTCCAGGAGAAGGGTGACATCAAAAATCTGTATCATACAACCAAGTCATTAAGACAGAAGGGTATGTTTATAGCAAATTCCAATACATATTTAATAGTTTTAAAAGTATCTCAGGAAATTCTCTTTAAGTAAATAATATCACTGTGTTGTAATAAAATTCAAAGATTGTGATGAGGGACCAATCATCCCGCTTTTGTCTGAATTAAAAGAATCAATTAAAATGTAGACTCTCTGTGGTCATGAAATGATTGTGTCAAGCTGATTATATTGAGAAGTCAATTAGATTTAGTTTCTGATAGTTCTAGAAAAATATATATGAATGTATTTTACATTATTGGAGTTAAAGATGTTTTTCTTTGATTTTCATCTTCTAATATCTTTGACTTTCAGCTTTATTGTTTTATTTCATACACGTTTGTTGTTTTGTATTTTTTTAACACCCGTGGTATTAAAAATGAGTCGCGAAAAGTGAGTGCTGTTCCTATGGCATATGAAGGAACATGCACAGAGTCATTAGTTAGTGACGAGGGCTATGAAGGAAAATCTTTGATAAATGTAGGTGGTGATTAAACATGTGGTATTATTCCCATTTATTCAGTTCTAAATCAATCAGTGCCCCAGGTCAGCCAATGCAAGGGACTACTCAAGATGTGGTCTTCTGAATAAGAGAACGTGTCAACATGAGGTCATGATCACTTTTCATGGTACTTTTCTCTCTCACTCCCTCTCTCTTTTGGCGTGGTCACATTCCAGCATTGCTAATTAAAGTCTGCCTTTCTAAGAATTCTTTACAGTTTTAATTGGGTATGTTATTTCTTGTGAGTGGTATGGATTTGTTATTCACTGTCATAAGAAATGGCTGCATTTTACCATAAAAGGGGTTTCATTGCATCATGGGATTAAAGAGAAGGAAAAATGAATATAACTTTAAAAAATTACTTAAGTATTCTTTGAGCATTTTTGCAGAAGGAACTTCGTGAAATGGAAAATAATGGAATTTTTAAAAAGCAAAATATTGCCATAATAGTTTTTGATAGAAAACTTTAAGAATGTGTTTCCTGTTTTTTTAAACACACAAATACACACACAGGAATAATTTATTTTTAATGTTTCAGTAAAATAAGGAACAAAACATGATTTTACATAAAAATGACATTAAATGATATTCTGAAGGCTAACTCAAAAACATCATTAAGAAGTGAAACAATTTATATAATGATGAATCAAAAGTATTTCTAGCAAATTCAATGAAATCTTTATAAACGAAAATATCAAAAGGTTACAACCATTGTTTTCCAAAAAAAATCCTTGACCTAGGTTTATACATTTTTTTGTTCTTTAAATTGCAAGTTTGTTGGGGGAAAAGTCATCATCTTGAAGAAGTGTCTATATTATCTATGGGGTTTGGAGAGAAAAGCTGCCAATTTCTAAGATGATACTCTTTAGAATCTACTAGTTTCTAGTAGATATACAATAATACAAAGAGGTATTATTGCAGCAGCTTTTCCATTTTTACTAGCAAAAGTTTCACATAGAGTTAATGTCCTCTTTCTTCTATACTTATTGACAGATTACATTGACAAAATGTACTTTTACTATTTTGAGCAAATACACTCTTAGAAAGAAAAGTTGACAGTATGATTTATTTGAGTCATAGCCTTTGGGGAGGTGATACAGTAACAACATAAAAAAGAACACACACAAAATGAGAAGAAACATTACAAAGGAATGAGGAAAAGATATAAAATTTGGTTTTTCCCCATGATGTAATGAAACATAGGTTATTTTAAATATATTTAGATTTTAGAATACAATGAGCTTGATTTAACATGCTACAATAAAGTGGAATATGTTTAAATGAGTATAAAAAGAATTATGAACAACTATATAAATTGAAATATGGTTGTTATTAAGAAATAATTCAGTGATATAATACATCTTTGCCACACATAGAACTTCTAGTTGGATCTATGAATTTTAGTAATTATAACAAAGAATAGTTGCATCTGTTCAAAATGTTTCTTAAAAGAACAAAGTATTCAGGCAAGTAGAACTGGAGATCACTTGGAATGTTTTCCCTCTTGCACTTTCTGAAAGAAAACACTCTATGATTTATCAACTGTTTCAAAAGCAACATCACAGGAGATAGCATGTATTTTCTCACAGGGTTGTTTACTGCAAAGATCTAGAAACAAATTTGTTTCTGTGGTCAGATACCTTAACATTAACTCCAACTCACAGTAACCCCATGTGTAATGGAAGAAAACACATCCCTGTTCTGCAACATCCTCAAAATAGTTACATTTGAACCATTTGTTGCAACCACTTTGTCACTTTCTCATGGTGAGTCTTCTTTTTGCTGGTGGTCCTCTTTTTTGTAGAGCCTGATATCAAAAGCACATCTTGCTTTGCAAGTATGTTCAGTGTACATGAAATAAAACATCCCCATGATTACCTGTAAGGAGTATTATAACTACACTTCTTCTAACATAGGTTTGGATACTCCATTGACAAGTCAGTTAATTAAAATATTTTTCACTGACATCATAATTGAAATTCAGCAATTGTTCTGTAGACTTCCTTACTCATTGTCCATTTTGCGGTAATAGAAAGTATCATGGCTTGGGTGAGGCAAACCTTGGTCCTCAAAGTGACAACCTTGCCTTTCAGGGCTACATAATGTAGTCAACTAAAAAGGAAGGTGGAGGCAGGATAGCAATGATCAAAACCCAGTGTTCCAGAATGTGAATGCAGCATGAAGGCATGGAGTAGTGAATCAGTGGATGGGTCTAAGGACTTTGCCCCAATCCCAGCTAGGTGGACAGCTACCCCTCCCCACAGAAAAATTTACCTTAGAAGATAGCACTGAAGCTGCAGCTCTGTGAGAGGGACATGTCTGACCAGAGCATCTGGAAGCAAATGAAGAGAAAGGAAGAGAGAGTGGAGCGCATCCTGGCCTACCAAGCCTTTAGGACAATATCCCCATGCAGAACAGCCAATGCACAGAGAGGACCATATAGCTGGCCCTGTTTTGAGACATGACTCCCTCACTGACCCAAGGCCCTTTGGAGGACAACACTGGAGATACAAGGTTGGAGATGCAGCCGGTCTGACACTATCACACTGAGACAAAACATTAAGGACATACAGCAGAGCAGCAAGGGGAACAGAGCCTGGAGGTCCCAATGGAATATCAAGGATAGACTTTGGGGCCAGGGCAGGGCACCCCATTGGACTCCACCAGAGAACACTCCTAGACCTTGAAGTATTTACAGGGTTTTTATTATTATTATTATTATTATTATTATTATTATTATTATTGTTATTATTTACTTATTTATATATTTTTCTGTACATTATTTTTGTTGCTATTGTCATGATTTTGTTTTCTTTTTTCACTTTGTCTTGCTATGTGTTGCTTTTTTGTGTGCACATTATTATCTCTCCAGTTTTATCTAATCATATAGGCTTGATGAACTGTCTGGAGGAGAAAACAATGGGACCAATGGTTCCATGGGGATATGGGAGATGGGGAGATACAGGCAACGGAGGGGGTGTTTATCAACCCAGAGACAAGGGAATCACAAGTGATCCAAAATCAGTGAAAGAAGGGTGTGAGAGGCCTGGTAGGGATTGTTCGAGGGTAGGGTAACGGAGAAAAATTACTGAAACCCAAATGAAGGCTGAGCATGATAGTGGGAAAAGAGGAAAGTTAAAGGAAATAAAGGAAAGAAATGTGAGCTCAAGGATATTTATAGAGGTTTAAATACAAGCATATATATGGGTAAATCTATTTATATATGATGATGAGGAAATAGATCTATGTACATATATCTGTAGGTTTAGTATTAAGGCAACAAAAGGATATTGGGCTTCAAAACAAGTAATTTCTCAATGCAAGAACACTTTGTTCTTCTAAATTGGCCTTCCATGATGTTCGCCTTCCGGAAAGATCACTGAAGACAAATGTGTGCCTAAGCAAAAGTGGTGACAGAAAGCTGATAATTCCCGGCTATCAAAATATATAGCATCTTAAAGGCTTGATGGTAAACAAGTGGCCATCTAGCTCAGAAGCAACAAAGTCCACAAGGAAGAAACACATCAGCTTGTGTGACCATGAGGGGTTGAAACTATCTGTTATCAGGCATCAAAGAACAAAAGAATCATATCATTGTGTACCCACTGTCCTGCTTTGATTGCTGAAGACAAATGTGTGCATAAACAAATGTGGTGAAAAAAGCTGATGGTGCCCAACTATAAAAAGATACAGCATCTGGGGTCTTAAAGACTTGAAGGTAAACAAGTGGCCATCTATCTCAGAAGTAGCAAAGCCAACATGTAAGAAGCACAGAAGCTTGGGTGACCACAAGGTGTTGAAGGGATCAGACATCAAAGAACTAAACATTATATCATTGTATATGACAGATCACAGATTGGGGACCCAAAGCCCATCTGTAGATAATGGAACATCCCCTTACAGAAGGGTTGCAGGGAGGAGATGGGCCAGTCAGGGTGCAGCGCAGCAGTGATGAAACATACCATTTTCCTCTACTTCTTAAATGTTTCCTCCCACCCATATCATGATCCCAATTCTACCTTACAAATTCAGGTAGTCCAGAGGACATAAACAAATACAAATAGGGAATCTAATACAGATGATCTGTTCAGGATCAGTGGCGAGAGTGGTGATACTGGGAGCACGGAGGGAAGGTGGGGTAGAAAGAGGGAAATTATTATAAGGATCTACATATAACCTCCATCTTTCAGAATTGTTGGAAATTGTCTTCACTTTCAGCCCTCAAGGTTCTCTCATCTACATATCTGAGGTTGTTCATGGACCTTACTTAGTCTAGATGCTTCTAGTCATATACTCTTCTTTCTCAAATTATTTGACTAGCATTCAGATAGGACAAATACGGAGAAAGAACATAATCCTGATGCACATCTCTCCTGATTTTTTAACAATAAACTATTCCCCTTGTTCTGTTTGAATCACTGCCTTAGGTTCTCTATACTTTTTTACACTAACACAATTAAGTATTTGAAAATTTCCAAGTATCCCAAATATTACCCATAGTTTGTTATAATACACATAGTCAAATACCTTTGCATAGTCAACAAAAACAATTAAAATCTTTCTTATATTGGTATTCTTTGTTTCAGCTAAGAACCATTTGACATTAGCAATGGTATTTATGATTCCAAGTATTATTGGATTTTTAGAACCTCTTTGCTGATGGAGAGCTGCAAATATTTTTTAAATTATCTTTTAAAAATTGCTTCTATTTGATATTATGAGAGTTCTTATAAAATCTGCATTCCATTGGGTCCTATTGATTCAGAATGATCACAGATATGATCACCTTGGTAGCTGTCTTCTGAATGTCTGGGCATAGATCAGTGGGTGATTTTAGCACTGCATCAACTTGTTAAATCATTTAAATTAATATTCTGTGAACTTCAGGAGTCTTGTTTCCCACTAGTGCCTTCTGAGAAGCTTGATTTCCTTCAAAAATGTTAGTTCTTGATTGTTTTCGACCTCTTAAAAAGGTTGACTGTGGAAAGGTTATTTTGTTACAATGGCTCTCTTTATTTGGTGCTCACTGCATCATTCAAATCTTTCTATGTTGCAATTAAATGTTTGAATTCTTTTATCAGTTCTCACAACTTGAGATAAATGCATGCATCACACAAAACTACAGGCCATAGTAAGACTTTTGCTTATATCTCCCTATCTAGCATTCCCCAAACTCATCTTTACTAAATACTTGTATAAATATGGTGGTCATATCTTTCACATCATGACTGCACTGTTAGATATGGCAAAATGTACTCAGCAATTGCTAATCATCAAATGAATATATGATATAAGACAGAGATGGAATGATGCAAATTTTGTTTTTCAAATGTATATTCAAAATATAGTTTATGTCCTTATAGCCTACTTCATTTTTCTTTGTACCAAAAATGTATTTACTTATTAGTGCTAAGGATTCAGAATTGAATGAATAATAATCTAGTTTCCTAAAGTACTACCATCTTTGGTCTTAGTGTCCTTCATCTCTTCTTTCCTTCCTTCTTTCTTTCCTTTCTTTCTCCTCCATTATTTCTTGTTTATTCATTCACAGTTTGATATACCTTTGTGAATATAATGCTCAGCCTCTAGATAGAAACATTAAAACTAGTTTGTACAATTTGCACTTTTACTTTTTATCCCACTACTAGAGGCAGCCAGCCTAGGTTTTCTGCATATATTTTCTTTTTTAAATACACACATGCATACAAGCTTAACAATGCATGCATAATGTATTTATACCCATAAAATATTATTTTTTATAAAAATACTACTGCTGTTCTCTTGAAGTGGGTTAGATTTTGTTATTTTAAGAAAGTTTGACACATACAACACATACATTTAAGACATTATTTCTGATAATGTCTTAAACCAAAACTCTTTGCGAATCTCTTAATACCTTTTTAAGACTGTAACAGGACACTGTACCAGGATGTTGGAGAACTGCTGTTGTGGGATAGCATATGAGGGTAAATGAAAAAAGATTGCTACTAGGTCTCTAGTTTATTCCAACAAAAGATTTACTTCCAACAAAAGATGTTTATTTCCAAAAGAACATGTTTCAGAGCACTTCTGTCATCAATAGATTGTAGCAAAAGCACCCCCTCTACAGTACATTTGGCTTAGTTTCTTTCTTCAGTAAGAAGTGTTTTCGATGGGGATCTGCTTCGTTTTGTTGGTAGTTCTTATCAAGTCAATTTAAGCTCATATCCACCATATGCACCATAGAATGGAACCCTACTCAGGATTGTGCTGTATTCTCGAATGCTGTATGTTGGAGCTCATCATCGCAGCTGCGGTGCTCATCTATCTCCTTGTGGGTCTTTTTCTCTGACCATCTACACCTAGCATGTTGGCCTTTCCTAGGGATTGGTCTCTCCTGAATAATATGTCCAAAGTCTGTGAGAAGTCTTTTGGTCCATGCTTCTAAGGATTATTCTGGCCATATTTCCTCCCACACGGATTTATTTGTTTTTCTGAAGTGCAGTATTCCTTACTAGCACTGTAATTGAACTACGTCAATCCTCTTTTAGTTTTATTTATATATGGGTTAAATTGCACATGCATATGAGACACATACAATATTATGGCTTGGAGTAGGTAACTATATTTCTCAAAGGAGCATCTGTGCTCTTCAACACTTTAGGGATATTTTGTTTAATAGACTTACCAATACAGTATGTCTTTAATTTTTTAATACTACTTTTATGAGCATCGCTGCTGGGTCCAGCTTAAACAAAATCCTTGTTATGTCAATCTTTGCAACATTTATCAAGTTGTTTCAAGCAGGTCTAATATATTTATGTTCTTCAAATTGAGCTACAACACATACTGAAAGCTGCAGTCTTTGATTTTATCAGCAAGTGATAAAAGTTCCCATGGCTTTCAGCAAACGGAGTTGTGCCATCTGTATTTTGCAAGCTACTGTCTCTTATCTGGATGCTGAGTTTCTTTCTCTATAGTGCACTTTCTCAACTTAACTATTTAGCAAACAGATTGAATACTGATGGTGAAGAGATACAGCCCCAATGCATATCTTTCCTGATTTTAAATAAGAAAGTGTTTTCTTGTTTGGTTTGAACTACTGCCTCCTGGTCCCTGCACAGATTCCTCATGAGCAAGCACAGTGCAGTGTTCTGGAATCCCCATTTTTATCTATTTTATTATCCATATTCCTTAAGATTGATGTAGCTGAAAGCCTTGGCGTAGTCAACAAAATACAAGTAGGCAATTTTTTTTCTAGTAGGCAATTTTATGACCTGCTGTGCTTTTAGCCAAAACCTACTTGCCATGAGCAATACTATGCCTTATACTATGTCCTCTTCTCCAACAGTCTTGAAATGCTGGTGGTTCCTGCTAATGAATATACTGATGAAACCAGTTTTGAAAGATCTACAAAAATTTTCTTGCTTATGATATTGAGATTGTTTAGTAATTTCTGCATTCTGTTTGGTCACCTGGTTTTGAAATGGGCACATACATATATCGATGTCTGTTACACTGATATCTGTTTTCCAATATTTTTACATAGATTAATGTCTGCACTCATGGTTTATCAGCTTTTTCATCTTTCTACTCATATTCCACTAACCTAGGAATATTGATTTTTGTTAATACCCACAGTGACTTCTATAATGAATATCATTGGTTCTTAGTCACATGCATCCTATTTAAAAGACTGAAAGCAGACCAATAGTTTTTAACACAATGACCCCCTCTGTTAATTTCATATTTTTTCAATGCATTCTGCATCACTTGCCCTTAGAATCTGTGGTATTTATATAATCTCTTGTCAATTTGAGAGGATTACAAGTGAATGGATGGAGTTTACCTGTGAATTAAATCATAGCCATTGAGGCCTATGTGTGGGAATGGACTTCTCCTGATGATTCTGGGGACTCCTGTATTCCTCCTTGGAGGCAGGAGACACTCTTTAGCTCAGCTCACTGCACGGAGGACATCGCAGATGACAAGACACATGGAACTTTGCTTGTGCCCTGAGCTAGAAGAACCATGTGGAGACTCCTGCCACAACTGAGATGCCTCTACCGCCACTGGATCCACATGACTTTTCACTCACTGGCCTGTGATCTTCCTGTACTCAGAGTCATTGCACATGTTGCTTGAGTATGAAAAGGACTTCTTAGATTGATATTGGACATAAAGTCAATATTGAGCTTATGGGCTTGGACTGGGCTGGAATGCTTTCTTAATATACAATTCCTCTTAATTCTAAATCTTTCTTGTACACATATATGTTTCTCTGAATTTCTTTCTCTAGTCTACCCAGACTAATTAAGTATTAGAACTTGTGGATCCATTTTTTCTTTAGTTTTCTTCATGTTGAGTGTATTACTCTATTTTGACCTTCTAACTATTGGACTCTGCACATTTCATTATAATACTTTACTTATCTTGCTAAGCTGCTCATTGATATATTCTTTTCAGTTATTTTGCCTTATTATTTCTTCCTTTCACTTTAGCTGCATTTTAAGTAAAATTTCAGTCTCTGTCATTCACCTGATCTTTTCTTTTTAATAGTATTTTACATAATATTTTATATTCTTCATGTCTGATGTTTTTCATGTCACCCCACAATTTGCCAGATTTTTGTATGTTGTGATTTAATCTATTATTGAAGTGATCTCTACATTCAGGTAAGATCTATTCAAGGTGGGGCTATGGCTGTTATGGGCTTGTTTAAATGTTCTTCTACTTCAACCTGAATTTACATGTGGGCTTTCTTATTAAGTTCTATAATCAGCACTAGGCCTTGCTTTGAGCTTCTCCCTTTTCTCTTCATACACATATAGTCCATCTGATCCCCTTGCATTTTAAAATTAATAAATCATTTCATTTGTGGATTTTACAGATATTGTAACAACCCATACATCAATTGTATCGAACATATTTGCACATATGCTGCCATCATCATTTTCAAAACATTTTCTTTTTGCTTGAATCCTTGGTATCAGCTCCTCTTTTTCCCTCCCTTCCCCATCCTCCTACCCCTCTGGACTCCTGACAATTATACATCACTATAATTTTCATATCTTACATGGTCTGTTGTCTCTCTCTACCCATATGTTTGAAGATATAGCAAAGGCTTGAAGTTAAAAAAAGCAGACATCTAGTCATTAATTCACAAAACCCACATGAAAGAAGCACACCAGCCTATGTTATGATGAGGTGTTGATTAGATCAAATATTATGCATCAGAAGACGCAAAACAAACAAATATTTTGATTTAAATGATGGGGCTCAGAGTGGTGACCTAGAGTCCATCTGTAGAGAACTGGATGTTCTAACACAGAAGGTCAGACAGGGTGTAGCTTAGCACCAAAGGAACCCACAATATTTTTCTAGTTCCTTAATACTCCCTCCTCCCCCACACCTCCACCTATCATGACCCCAGTTCTACTTTACAAATCCGACCAGACCAGAGTATGTACACTGATATAGTTAAGATCTCTTGACACACAGAATTCAGGACAGATAGGCTCCTCAGGAACAATAATGGGAGTAGCGATGCCATGAGGGTAGGGAGAAGGGGGAGGAAGGGGGGAAAGATTACAATGCTCAATGTAAAAGTGCCACCACCATCCCCCACTTACACTACCACCATGACCACCACCCCAGACAGATGAACAACAGATTCATTCCAATGTATTTTATATGGTGAGATACAAGTATGTAGTTGCAGCTTATTGTGTTTTGGGGAAAAATGGTGTTTTCGATGAAGGAGTCATTCGTATGACAATATTTAGATATAATTGGCTTATCATCAAGTATCAAGACAACTTACAAGCCAATACAATATGACAAATAAATCCTGGGATGTTCTACTACACCTTGAAAATCAACACAATGAATTCAGCTAAGATTATTATGGTAATTCTCTTTTTGAGATTGATATGGGTGATCATGATAGACAGCGTGATCAGAAAGGCTTATAATAAAAAAAAAGTTTTAAGAAAACATAATACCATTTTGATGGTACATGACAAGATTTCCCTGATTCATGTGAGTTTGCCAGCTTTAGGAGTTTCAAGAGTTTTTCTGTGAGAAATCTCACCCCAGTTTCTCCATAGTCCTGGTCTTATTTATTTAGAATTTATTTTATTCCCAAACCTCAAAGATCATTAAAAAGGAAGAAAAGGTGAGCATTTCAAAAATGTTAAAACTGTCATATGATATGATTAAAACTTAAAAAACAAACCAGAATTACTTGGGAAGGATTTGAAACATGAACTGCTATGGATAGATTGTAATGCACACTAAAGCAATAAGACAGAGTGTGGCTGCTTTCTTGGGTTGGTGAGCCTGGTTCTCTATTTGGGTAAGTCCCCCCCCCCATGTTGTCCGCACACTGCATATGGTGGGTTTAAATAGATGGCTTTGCAGATTGAAACTCAAAGTTTAATTCACTACACCACTGGAGAGGAAACCACTACTTTCAGAAGGCTATCAACTTAATGGGAAATAATAGCTTTGATATTTTTGTTTAATAATGATTTTTCTGACTTTTATTTAGTCTCTCACATAATGTTTGTCCTATAAACAGAGACGAAAATGTTCACAGTATCATAAAAATTGATACAGATAGCTGTGATCAATAATACCCGTAGAGCCCTTGCCATTCATCGAACTTTTACTGAGTTCCTACTATGTGTCCAGAACCATCAATCAGAGGATTCTAAGCTGATGGGATATGCTGAGGATAATGTTTTCCTTTGTAGACTTTAGTTGGGGGAACAAAGGAAAATCCAAGTTATGGGATCACATGATTAAAGTTTTAAGTGGTCACCAGTCATATTTAGATTGCAATTAGAATAACTAGTTTCCTGGGGGAGGAGGGGATGGATATATGGATTGTGTTTTTAGCTGCACTTAGTAATGTCTCATTCCTTCTTACACATACAAAAATTTGTATTATATAGCTTTTTAAAAACTCACATATATTAACTTATTTAAATGCTGCCTGCTGGCCTGCTGGCTAAAATACTGTGCTGCTAATTTACAGTTCAGCAGTGAAGACCTACCTGCACAGGTGAACAATGCTGCAGCCCACTTTATAATGACTTACAGCCTTGGAAATCCCATGGGACAGCTCTTCACAGCCCTATATAAAGTAGACTGAATGGCAGTGGGTTTAATATGTTACAAAGCAATGTATTAAGTGCATTACATTAAAATAAGAAGTAAACTGAAGACCTTCCTTATTATTTTAGGGAGATTGTTTTTATAAACTTGATGGAAACAAATGATATTCAAAATTCCCATTTTCATCAAACATTGAGGAATGTGTTTTCCCTAGTTAGAGAGTCAAAGACATTCTAGTTCTCATTTTTATTCATATTTTTGACTGATAACAGCTTAGTTCTTTAAAAATAGTATATTAAATATAAATGTGATGACATGAAGCCATATTCTGCTCACTGACTTACAAATGAGTCAAAATATACTTTGTGGCCAAAAATAATCTGGAAATAATGACATATATAAAATATTTCCAAGATCTTTTTGAGAGTAGAGATAATAAACACTAAATCAGAGAAGGAAACACAATAATAGGAAAACAAATATACCGATTGGAAACTTATTCACTTTTCCTTTCTTTGATTTGTAGTTAAATTCTCTATCGCCCGTTTTACAGCCTCTTGGGAGCAACAGTCATACAGCTCTATTTTTCTGGAGGTTCCCAGGGTCACATTCTGTTGGGGAGTACAGGTCTCCTACAAATCGATACGACTTTTGATCCCTGAGGGGATGCACAGGAGTTTGCAATGCTGTCATTACCTGTGGGCCATCTTGAGTCTGTCATGCTGTTCTACATATCAGTTTGGTGCATGTTTACCCTATTGGTAGAGGCTCTTGTACCAAATGTCTCTATTCATTCATTTTTAAAATTTTTTTTTCCCATTCATCCTTATGGGCTATCCTAGCAGGCCTTTGGAACTAGATGGAAAAGTGGAGTTTTGAAACTCATCGCATCATTACGATTTCATTGATGACTGACAGCCTTCAGGTGCTAGCAGCATCTACACAAGTCCTGCATTAATACCCCTTAAATCATCTGCACACCAAAGAGGGAGGGAAACATGACACAAAACAGCCCTCAGTATTATATTTGGAATATTAAAGTGCGGGTTTATGCATTTGAAACCATAATAGCAAGTCCGTGCTATTTTAATATACACTTGGCTTTCTCCTTTCTTCTTGTTCACTGTGGTGATCAGCTTGTTCTATGGTGCCCAAAATCTGACATGCCCCCCCATCCGCACCCCCACCCTGCCTTCTGTCTGGCCCAATCTCTGAACTAAGCACTGCGGACACCCATGGGGTGAACTTGGCAGCTGTGAAACCCAGATGCTGAGCTCCAGTATGTAATTTTCCAGCCACAGCATCTGGGTGTTTGGTTGGCCTTTTATCGGGCTTATGTTGTCTGTCATGATGGCTGTAGAAAGGCTGTGAGCCTGGCACAGAATTCATCTCCTCGTCTGTGGGCCTGTCTTGCCCCTACAAAATGTCATTTCCTATTTCTTCTCTTTGGTGTTTAACAGCTATCCTCAGCAATACATCTGGAGAAGGGACCGGAGTAAAACTTGCTGTCAGTGAGCTAAGCAGTTAACCTTTCCCACCTCGTCCCACTCTAACGTCCCCGCCCGATCACACGCTGTATGTTTTCTACCTCGCATGTTCTCTTATCTTGTCCCCATTTCCACTGTGAATCAGAAAGTGTAATAAAATGATTCAGTGGTTGGCACATGTGTGCAGGAGCCGTTTCCCCATGATTGGACCCCCAGGGCTCCAAGGCTTCTTTCGGTTTCAAGTTCTAATTTTAGACTCGACCATCAAAATCCAATTCATATCTCATAGGCCAAATTCATTGTTTGAATCAAAGAACAAGATTATTAAAGGTAAAATAGGGCTGGTCTTTTCATCAGAATATTAATACAACATGGATATCTGCTTTTAATATAAAATTTCAGCGATAGAGAATACATTTGTTATTTCCTAGCTCTTTAAAACTAGACCACATGATGTAAAAATGGTTTTGTGATTCTTTATTATTTTCAGTTCCTAATCTTCATCTCAGGGATTTGTTTTTCTTTTAAAGTTTTCCTTTGACTCTCACTAAGGACATACACCATTTCATTTTTTTGGAGACACAATTTTTGGAATCCATGGAGTGTTTTTTGCATTTTAAAACAAACTAAATAACATATCCAATTTATTAAACGATTTCAGGTAATCTGATAATTGTTTTAAGCCTGTATTATAGTAAAGTCTTTGTTTGAGTTTGAAAAAAATTAAATGTGGTTTATTTTCTCTAACATATAATTTGTACAAGAACAAAAGCAATGTAAGCCTAGAGTTGTCCTTGATATGAAAACATAGCTCCTTATTTGGCAAGATGTGTACCATCTTTCCTACTGACAAATGCTTCCAATCCTGTTCATTAATTTTATCACTAACATAAACTTTTAATATGCATATGATCAGAATATAGGACTTTCAGGGCAGCTTAAAATGACTGTAACCTGTAATTACTGTTCCTGTACTTGATTGTAATAATCTGATTGCAATTATTCAGTGATTTTCATACAAGCCTCAAGCTACATAACAATAATTCAAGTGCAGTGATTGGGAACATGTTTCTGTTTGGCTGTGAAATGCTCTTTCAATACATTCTGATTCAAAGATCTTACTAAAGTTCTTCAGGTAAATGAAGCAGGCATGTTGTCTGGTGTCGCATCTTTATTTGGAAACAAATTAATTAATATTAAATTTCCATACAGAATTTAAAAAGATGGTTATCGAGAATTCTTTGTGATGGTATAATGAAGCAAAGATCCTTAGTGTGGCTGGAAACCTTGCTCTCTATAACCACGTATCTAAAGTGATAGGAGAGGGTGAATGAGAGGGAGAAAGGTACAGCCTGCCAAAAGCTGTGTCAGGCATCGCGGGCAAAGAACTGACACTCCAAAGGTGTTGCATGTATAACGTCTCTGAAAGGCTTAAAAGTTAAATGGATGCTATGTAACTCAGTCTAAATTAAGTTTCAATAAATACCACAATACACAGGCCCAGTATTTGGTCGAGGGATTCTCTTAAAATATGGGAGGTAAGAGTAAACAAGAACAAATATGCATTTAATGAACTAGCTCCAAGAAAAATTCTATAAAAAACATTAAATTTGGGGAGATTAAAGGATGTATGCAAGGTCTGTGACATTGTGCTAGCTCTGCTTTGTTTTGTTTCCTTGGTAATTGCTTCTTATTCTTTAGCATTTTAAAAATTAAAGTTAAAATCAGTAAACCTTGCCTCCAAAGCAGGGCATACAGAACACCAAACAATTCTCTGAGGCACTTATACTTAATCTAATGGTAAAGTGACAGTACAAAATGAGAGTTATATAATGCTATACGAGATGGAGAATAGTTTTCAGATACTGTGTTGAACTAGAATGCCAGAATTACTGGACTGCCTGAAGGGGTAGGAAGACAGACCCAATAGACTTCCTTGAAAAATGGATCCCTAAGGCTCTTCCACTCAATCTAACAAGCGACCCAATTTTCTTCTACAGGTGCTGAAGGATCCCAGGAAACAAAGGAGCAAGGAGATAAAACATAGACTTACGTTTAAGTCCCCGAATGGAAAAATAAAAAATAATTATCATCTGTATATGTGCCAAAGGAGGGGCACATGAATGGAAAAAAAAAACCAAAAACAAAAACTACAAATACTCTCCTCTACTGACGCGAGACCCATTTTCAGGTGAAGGGCCAGCATATAAAAGGTTTATTCGTGCTGATGAAAACTTGCATTACACCAGGTAAATGAGGACAAATGGTACTTCTTCAAAAGAAATATAGTATACAGAACACCAAACAATTCTCTGAGGTGTGTCATCAGGCCAATAGAACCAGCAATCTGTCCAAGAATAAGTTCCCAGGAATAAATTAGGATTTCATTTTTAAATAACTGACCACAAGCACTTTCCTTTTTTTTTTACGGTAGGGGGCTTTGGCATATGATCACCAGATGTAGCTGGCAATGTATCTGAATCACATTCCTAAGTGAGTTTACTTCCTTTTCCCTTCTCAGAGTTTCTTTGAAGAATGTGCTTTACTGGTCCTCTTGTTGTATTTTTTTTTAACTGTTTGGATGAAAGTTTACAGAACAAAATCATTGTTTTCTCAAACAATTTAGTAACATCTTTGTTTGGCTCTCACTGTGAAACTATATATATTGGCTCCAACAATATAAGAAATCGGGACTTATGGTAAAGGGTTTTACCAATTCATGCTTTTTGGGGTTATCAGTGTGCCTCGTTTTGAGGTGGATGAGTGTCAGAGCAAAATGTAGATAAAATCTTGCAAACCATTTTCTTTATCTATACTGAAGAAGTCAGATTATATCAAATTATTATGGATAAAATCTTTTGTAAATTGTTATAAAGGCAAGCTCTTAAAAGAACTCTTCCAAATACATTGACTCTTTAAGATAGGTAAGAGTTTGCTTTTCTGAAATCGCATTTTCTCATAACTTGCAGCCCCCTCCCCCACCTCCACCTCCCAGGAAAGTTATTTTTACCTATGAAAGTTTACCTTGGGATGCAATTCTTAAAGAATGGTCAGTTACTCATTGCTGAGTCATGACGATCCCTTTTATAGACTCTCTCATCTGAAAGAGGCCCTGGTGGCATACGGTGTTATGCTAGGCGCAATTCACCAGGACCTATGTGGGACAAAGATGAGGCTGTCTGTTCAGACAAAGATTTACAATCCTGGAAAATTTATGGAGTTGCTATGTATTAAAATGGACACATGAAATTGTTTTTGTTTGATGTGTGTTCATCTGAAAGTGAACGTATTTCTTTAAGCTGTAGGCAACAGCCTTTTATTTCAGAACAGAATTCAGACTACCTTCTATAAATATACTAGGTCAGTTTAGAAAACACTTTGTTCAAAGAGGCACCCAAAACTTGGAGCTGTCCTTGCTGTTAATAAGCCAATATCTATTACATGTGAAGGTCATATCAAACTAATACATATCAATCCAGAGTAACCAGAAAATTTTTTAAAAAAGCAAATTTTGAAACAGTGTAAGACAGACACTTATAGTGTAGTCTCCTAGCACAGAGGATATCCTGCATTATAAAGTGAGGGTTTACTTTTGAATCATTTTAACTCTTGAATTGCACTATCCTTAAGTATCTCAATATTTTATTATTTCACACATGATAGAGTAGTTAAAGCCACAGATGTTGGAATGAGATAATAGCAAAAAATCAAACTCAGTTCCATGGAGCAAATTCTGACCCATAGCCTCCCAATCAAAGGTTTTCGAGGTTGTAACTCTTTACAGAGCAGATAGCCCCCATTTTATCCTGCAGAGTGACTAGTGAACTGGCGACCTTGAAGTTAGCAAATAACTGCTTACATTACAGGGCCACCAAGGATCCTTTAAGAATTAAATAATAATGTTCTAATAACTATTTTCTATAATTCAACAATTATATTCCTTACTTGATAGCAACCTTGGCATCTCTGCTTTAAAATTTGAGTAATATTTCTCTTAAGAGGTTAAGGAAGACAACTGTGCAGTAGGGTGCCCTCAAGTTGGTCTCCACTCTTAGCAATCCTGTACAACAGAACAAGGAACTTCTCACTCAGACCTGCACCGTCTTTATACATTGTTGCCATGCTGGAAGCCATGCTCCAGCCATTCAATCGCTTCACAGAGCTCCCTTTGTTGATCTTCAAATTTGCCAAGCAGGACGTCCTTTTCCAGGGACTGATCTCTCCTGAGAAGATGTCCATAGTATATGAGAGCAAGTCTCCCCATCCACCTTCCAAGAAGCATTCTAACTGTGGTGGTTCAAAGGCAGATTTGTGGGCTGAGCACCGGTGGCGTAAGTGGTTGAGTGCGGGACTGCAGTCCTGGGCTTGGCAGTTCAAATCCAGCGGCGGCTCTCAGGAGCAGCACTGGGTAGCGCCCATGACCACCAGAGGCAGTGATGACCCCCCCCCCCCCCCGCCAAAAAAAAAGATAGATTTGTTTGTTCTGTTGTTGCCATTAAGTGTCATCAAGGCCCTTCCCATCGTGACTGGATGCACAGCAGAATGAAATGCTCCACAGCTCTGTGTCGTCGTTGTAACTATTCCTAGGATGACTTGAAAGCATTGTTCGGAAGACTTGAAAGAGCAGATCTACCCTAACAACTGTGATACTTCCTATTAAGTTCGTTGGAGGATTTGGGTTTCTTCACATTGACTTGCAATCTATATAGAGTTCTTGGCTGAGCCCCGGTGGCATAGGGGTTGAGTGCTGGACTGCAGTCCACTGGCTTGGTGGTTAAAACCCAGCAGCATCTCTTCAGGAGCAAGTCTGGGCCTCCCTCTTCCATCAGAGAGCAGTGATGCCTCCCCCGCCCCCCACCGCCCCTGCAAAAAAAAAAAAACAATAGTGGAATTCTTGATCTTCATCAGCAAGTGATTCAAGTTCTCCTGACTTTCCAGAAGCAATGTTATGTATCCTCATATTATAGGTTGTTAATGTCTTCCTTTAATGTTGATTCCCCCCCCCCACTTTTTTCCCACTATCTAGAGTTGGTCACTCAGCTTACCGATTGAATAAGCATGATGAAAAGGTACAATGCTAAGACAAGTATATCCTGATTTCAAACAACTGAATACTTCCTTGCTGTGTTAAAAAAAGTGACTGCTAACCTTGATCCATGTACAAGTTCCGCATGAACACAATGACATGTTTTGGAGTTCCCATTCTACTCAAGTGTATCCATTTGTGTTGTCACTGAAACACAAATAAATCTCTTTCTGTCACTGTCTGCTTTCAGCCAAGATCCATCTGACATAAGCACTACTTTCTTCTGAATCTGCCCTGAATCTCTGGCAACTCTTTGTCGATGTACTTCTGCAACCTTTGTTGGATGATCTTGAGCAAAATTTTATGTGCTTGTTTTATCAATGATATTCTGTAAGTTCAGGCATCTCTGGGGTCACCTTCCTTTGCAAGAAGTACAGATATGGATTTCTTCTAGTCAGTTCACCAAGTAGTTCTTTCCAAAATTGCCTGATGCAGATGAATGAGTGCTTCCAGTCCCTCATCAACTTGTTGAAACACCATAATTGGCATTCCATCAATCCTCGGAGTCTTGCTTTTGCTGAATGCTACCAGTGCATCTTGATAGCATTCCTTCTTCAGCACCATTGTTCCTTGTCTATATGCTACCTCTTGAAATGGTGGAATGTTGATTAGTTACTTTTTGGTATAATTACTATGTATTTCCCCCCGTCTTATTTTGGGTGACAACCACAATTTTCAATGTTATAATTCAAGTTTGATTTTTTTCTTAAGTTCATTTAGTTTCACGTGTGCTGGACAGTTTGTTTCTTCTTGGTCCTCTACTCTAGGTCTTTTCACATTTTATTATACTATTTGACTTTGTCTTCTTGAGTGGCCGTGGACATTTCCTATTTAGTGAATTGACCTCATCATTTATTTCATTTGATTTAGCTTTTATATGACTAAGAGCTAGTTTCAGAGTCTCTTCTCTCACCCAAGCTAATCTTTCCTTTCTTTCCTTCTTATTAATGACCTTGTCCTTTCTTCATAAATCGTGTTCTCTATTTTTGTTGCTTTATAAGACTTTTATTTTTAAAATTGATTATTAATAGGGAATTATTACACATATCATAAAATTCCATAGGACAATGATGCAGAGTTGGAGAATTGCTTCCACAATTAGCTTACAAACATTTTTTTTCCTTCTGGACACCTTGACAACATCTTCCATTTACCCCTACCACTGCCCCTGTGCCCCAACTCCATGACCAAAATCCTTATTCTACTCATTGCCCTTATAAGTTCTTCCAGGATTTCACCAGAAACAAAACAAAACATATAACTTAACTTCAAGAGTGTGGCTTCCAATGACATGACACCTCTGAAATCCACCCTAATATGAATGAAAAGAAACAAAATAATGACCAACACAGATTTCCCAGAATAATGCACATCTTAATACAGTGTATATAAGGCATTAATGTAGCAAGACCATGTTTGTCCACCTACTAGCAGTTAAATTATCTTGGCACAGCTGTCTCCCACATCCTCAGATACAAGGTATTTTCCAACTTAAATCCTCAGGTTGCAAGTGTGTCTGAGGAAGATTCTAGTTTACCCAATGGAGTTTCCACATGACATCTAACTGGGGTAGTCTCTGGAATATTATGCATGCCTTAAAGATTCAGGATTCAGTGTTTCACAGATCCACAGTATGTGACCTGGGTCCGCAGGAAGCAACCATAGTCTGGGTGAATATGGCCTATTCGGTGCATACTTCCAAAGACACACATTCCCCTAGTGCCCACAAAAGCATTTTCAGCACTTCTTCCCCAAACAGGAGGTCATTCCTTTTTTATTTTCCAACCAATGAGCATGCATTTGTGATCCCGCAGGCGTGTATTTGCTTCTTTCCTTTCCCCTCTCCTACATTGCTTTTCCCATCGGTATCCCTCTTTCCTCTGATAGGGTTGTCCACTTCTGGGGGGTGGGGGGTGGTCAGGTCATAACAGATTTAATTGGCAGCCACTCATTAGAAAACATCCCATTTCTACTCCATGATCATTTGCTTCCAGCTGTCATGAGGTGACCTCTGGCAACATGACTTTCAAAATACTTACCTAAGTGGATAGTATGTGTTTTATTGTCACCAGACAGGGTCTCTAACAGGGACCACCTTGGCCAGCAGACTGGATGATGGCCTATAAGCCCGAGTCTGTACCCAGTCTTGTTCTTACAGCAGTGGACTTGTTCTTACAGTGGTGGACTCAGACAGTATTTTACTTTTGGGGATTAACTAACTTTACTCAGCATAATGCCTTACAGATAGATCCTTCCACTTTTGGAGGTGTTTCACAGTTTCATCCTGGTTTTAGGTATGCCTAGTATCCCATTGTGTGCATATAACAGAGTTGTTTGTTCAATCTCCTACTTATGGAAATATCAACTGTTTCCAGCTTCTTGCTGTTAACTATGCTGAAATCACCATGGAGGAGCAAATGTCTACTTGTGATGTTTCTTACACTTTAGGTATATGTCCGATAATGGTATTGCTGGATCATGTGGTATTTCAATTGCCATCTGTTTTAGGTATTGCCCTATCAGTTTCCACAGTATGTGTACATGTATACAAGTCAGCAGCAATGGTTAAAAGTTCCAATCTCACTTTGGATTTTTTTTAATTGGGCTACAGTTGTGAGAGTCATATAGCATCTCATAGTTGTTTTCACTTGCTTTTCCTAGAGCTAGTGACTGTAAGCATTTCCTCATTTGTTTACACTAGTCAATTGAACATCATCCTTTGAATCATCTGCTCAGGTCCTTTGTCCATCTTCTCAGAGGGTTATCTGCTTTTTTTTGTAGGCTTGTAAAAATCTGTAGATTTTAGTAATTAATCCTTTGTTAGTTATGTTGCTACTAAATATCTATTCCCAGATCAAGTGGTTTTCTTCTACTCTTTTAATGAAGTCTTTTGGTGTACACAAGTGTTTTATTATTAATAGCTTTCATTTATTTTGTCTTCCAAGGTTTCCTTTGTTATCTCTGATAGTCTGTGTATTCCCTGAACAAGGACACTTAGGTTTATTCCAGTTTTCTCATTGATGATCCTAATAGCTTTAGGTTTTACATTTAGATTTGTGACCCGCTTTGAGTTTGTTTCTGTACATGGGGTGAGAATTTTGTTTCATTCTTCTGATGGTAGTTATTAGGTTTTCTAGCACCATTTACTGAAGAAGTCTTCTGCTTCCCATTTAAGGCTTTGGGGGGCCTTTTCGAAAATCAGTTGTCTAAGTCAAGGTCTTTTTATTATTATTTCTGAGTTACTGTCTTGAATTATCAGTTCCTGTATCTATTGTTATAGAAGTATCAGGCTGTTTTGACAAATGCAGCTAGAGAATAGGTTTTGAGGTCAAGTAGTGCAAGACACCAACTTTGTCTTTCCTTTTGGAGAATTCTCTTCCTATCCCGAGTGATTTTCCTCTTCACATGACATTGGTAATCAGTTTTTTTCCATGTTTTTTTTTTTAAAGAATGATTCTGGAGTTTAGATCAGGATTACATTGAATTTGTAGTTTGAGGCTTAACTGACATTTGCAAAATATTAAGTCTCCCAATCTTTGATCACAGGTTATTCTTTCATGTGTGTAGATTCCTTGGAGTTTCTTGCAGTCATGCTCTGTAGTTTTGTTTGGGTTTGCTTTTGGTCAACTTTATTCCTAGGTGTTTTAGCTTTTTGGTGACTATTATGAATCCTATTATTTCCTTAATAGTGTTTTTATTTTTCACTCCTATCACTGTTATAGAGGGATCCAACTGATTTCTGCTTTTTAATCTTATATCCCACTAATCTAAACTCCTCCATTCATTCCAACAGTCCTGTTGTGAATATAGGATTCTCAAAGTATAAAATCATATTGTCTGCAAATAGTGTTTGTTAGTCTAGGTAGACTAGAGAAACACATTCATAGACACACTCATAAGTGTATGAGAAAGCTTTACGTACAACAGCAATTGAACATTGAGAAAACCGCAGAGCCTAATCCAGATCAAGTCTGTAAGTCTCAGAATAGCCTGTACGTCTTATACTAATCTATAAAGTCCTTTTCTGACTCATGAAATACATACAATGAAGCCAAATACAGGAAGATCACAGACCAGTAGGTGGAAAGTTCTGTGGAGCCAGCAGTAGTCTAACATTTTAGCATTGGCAGGGATCTCCACTGACTCTCCCAACTCCAAAGCTCTGGTGGCATCAGTGTAGCTCCATCAAGCTTGGTGTCAATAATGTCTAACAGGGAGTGAGCATGTATCTCACCTTTAGGGAGATTTTTTTAAATCACATTAACACCTCCAAATAAGGTCCTCAAGCTGCCACCTGATTGACGGGCTAAACTTCACTCCTTCACTTTTACGTCACAAATTGACAACAGATTATGTAGCCAATACATAGTAAAAGTTTCACTTCTTTATCCAACTGCACATATTTCATCTATTGCCCATGTTTTATGGTACTGGCTTGGTCTTGAAGAGCAGTCTTGAATGAAAGTATGGATAAGGGGCATCTTGGTCAGGTTACCTTATTCAATGGAAATGTTTTCGTAAGTTCTCCAATGAGTATAATATTGGTTATTGGTTTTTCATTTTCATTTTCTTTTATTAAGAATGGGTGCTGTATATTGGCAAATGCTTTTTCCTCATACAATTGACTTGATCATATGTTTTTTTTCTTGTTAATATTGTGGATTATGTTAATTGTTTGTCAGATGTTGAAGGATCCCTGCCTCCCAGGTATGAATCACATTTGGTCATGAGGTATTATTTTTTTTTGTTGATATGTTGTTGGATTCTATCGGTCAAGAATTTATCGAGAATTTCAAGTTCTAAAAGTGGTGCTAATTAAATATACTTATTCCTATATTCTTAACGATATAGTTGTTGATCGAAATGCATCAATATTAAAAATGCCTCTTATTTCAATTTTTTCTAAAAATCATGTAACACAGATTTCCAAGTCTTGTATTTAGTAGTCTGAGTTATTTATTGTAATTCTGCAGTTAACCACAAAACAAGGATCAAGGAAAGTGTATTATTTCTTCTTATCTTTATATTTTCTCCCTTGAAAGGTGTATCATAGGGAAAAGTGCACATTATTACACGGACACTTTCATAAATCACTGGGAATCAAGCATATTAATAAGATGTTTAATTATATAATTTTATTTCAATTCTATTGGAGATTTTATTATGTTCTCATCATTTGTAGCTTAATTCTTAAAAAAATGAAATAAAGAACAATGCTTAGATCATTCTACTACTGTTGTACTTTATTTAACAGCCACAATTATTTTAAATATTAAGCTTAGGTAATTTTTTCTGCTCATACCACTTTAATAATCTGCTTTTTTAAATTCTTCCTAAGTGGTTTCAATTTACAATAGTGCATCAAAATAAATAAAATAAAAGGATATACCATACCCACTTTTAAATCTACTGGGATGCTTTTCCAAATCATTAACCAACTTGAGCATCTTACCGCTACTTCCACAATTTCTTTTGTCTAATGATACTTGGTTAATATTAAGCTGTAAGATGCTTCTATCATAACAGTAAAGTATTATTCCCAAATGCATATCATAATGTACAAAACCACATTTCCATTGACCACAGCTACCACAGATTCACATTTTTACATCCTCTCTTTTTCAAAATGAGTCATAGATGGTGATAGGTTCAGATTTGTTATGTATCAACATCTTTTCCAGTGGAAATTCAAATACTCAGCAGTATATTCATTTGCATGTGATGATTTTTTAACTATTATGGTATGCAGGTATATTTATATGTCAGTTTTAAGAAATTTGGTTAATATGTTTTCAACCTCTGGACAACCTCATGAAAATAACTACTTATTTCCACTCATACAATGGACACAGTGTACATCAGAGGGTTTTGTTTTAAAATATATAAAGTTAATTTTTGGAATCTTAACTTCCATGTGAAGTGAGTTATTGTACTGATTGTGAACTGAAAATAAATTGCAAAACCCAACAAGTCATTTAATGAAGAACAAGTTAAGTCTTAGAGGCTACATTTGAAGCGAATTACCTTAATTGATTCTCAAAGCAGTGATGCTTGTTTCAAGCCTGAATGCAGGCAAATGCTACTTGAAGAGTATTAGAATGCTCACCTGCTTTTTTTACATGATTTGAATTGAATTAACCTCCGCCATGTAACTTGCCCTTCAAGAAGAGCAAGAGCAGGGCACGTCCACAGTTTACTGATTCTCACAGCATACTACCCTGGCCAGCAGAATGAACAGTATTTGGAGCTTTGATGAAAAGCAATATTTTGTACATTTCCTGCGTTATTCCAAGCACACTACAGAAACAAATCCATGGATACTCATGTGTATAAGAGAGTTTTATATAAAGGGTAATAGCACATTTAAGAAAGCATCCCCACTAGTCCAGTCCAAACCCATCTATACAGTATTAACCCATCTATTCTATACCAATCTATAAAGTTCTCTAAAGACTCACAAAATTCATGTGATTATGTCAAATGTAGGAGGATCACAGGCCAGTGGGTAGGACATCTTGCTTATCGAGTGGCATTGTAAGCATCTCAGTGCTGGCAGGGGTCTCCACGTGGCTTCTTCAGGAGCCAGTGCTCTGGGTGCATCAGAGTAGGTCCATGTGGCTTCTCCTCAGAGATATCTGCCAGGGAATGAGCAGAGTGAGAGAGTGTGTGTCTCTGACCTCCAAGGAGGAAAAAATACAGAGTTCCCAGAATTCTCAGGAGAAGGCCATGTCCACACAGGGACCTCATTAGCTATGAGCCAATTGACAGATTAGACTTCACCCCTTCTCTCTTATTCCTTTCAAATCCGCAAATGACAACAGATTGTGTAACTACCATACTGTCCCAAGTATACCAAATCAAACTGCCAGTGTGCCCAACGCTTTCAATAAGCTCTTCCTACCATTGATGCACAGTAACATTTGAAAATGTTTCCTTAAAGCAGGGGTAGGCCAATTTCTCAGGTAAAGCATCAAGTAGTAAATACAGGAGGTTTTATGGGTCTGAAAGAGCCACAGAAAAACATATAAATAAGTTGTGATTGTGTTCCAATAAAACTTTATAGGGCTGAGCCCCGGTGGCGTAGTGGTTGTGTGCGGAACTGTGGCCCACTGGGATGGAGGTTCAATTCCAGCAGTGGGGCTGGGCCTCCTACTCCCACTGCCAGAGAGCATTGATGCCCACCCCCCCAAAAAAAACAACAACAAAAAACTTTATTTATAAAATAAGTGGTAGACTGGGTTTGGTCCAAAAAGGCCATAGTTAGTGGATATTTGGTTTAGAGAAAATTTTATCTGTGATTATTAATCTTCCATTGGCAACCAACAAGACCAAACCCATTGCCATTGAGTGGATTTGGACTAATAGGGAACCTGTACAAGTTGCCAATATAGGCTTTGCAAGGCTCTGTCTACATCTTCAGCGCAGTAGGCTGACACACTTGTTTTTTTAGGCTGGTGAATTGAGACAAACACTGATTTGGTTAACAGAAAAAGTCCATGACTATTTCACTTCTGATTCCTTTCCATTGACTGGTTGAACCCTTGTGAGAACCTAAAATGTCCACAAGCTGCTCACATCATACCAGCAATTCTAACAGGAAAGGGAGAATGGGTGAAGACTAGACTATCAATGGCAGATTAACAAAAACTGTACATTGGGTGTTCAACCTCAAGTTTATGGGATGAGAGCTAATACAATGTATGATTCTTTCTCCTAGGATCAGCATTGTATTGTTGTGACCCATATTATTACATATGTAATAATAAATGCTTCATAGTTTCAGTCTGTGGATTCTGAAATACCTAAATTCAGATAAAAAAATTTATAACTTGGTAAGATATTTCTCATTTCTAATAGAAATGCTTAGTGATCACACACTCTCATAAAGAACTTTCATATACATAATTTTACTTGCAAGCAAAGGGATTTTACTGGAGATTTTTAAAGAAATCTGTCTATTTTATTTGTGAGAATTTATGTTGAGAGAGAAGTGAAGCAAATTATTTCCCATGATTTCTTCAAGGACATTAGTTTTAACTCTCTCATGGATTCCTAATATTGTCAATGAAGTGACAATATTTATTTGAAAAATTTTGATCTAGGCAAAAAACAGCTAATCAAAGATTTAGTCTTTGAAGTAAAAGCTCAATAGGCTCTAAACAGTTTTAAAATATATTTTAATGAAAACCATAAAAACACTATGCTATTGGATAGCAAAATTAAATTACTTCTTCCAGCAGTTGCTTTATGTGGTTGACATGCACATTTTGCATATTAAGTGTCTCTGGAAAAATAGTATCATTTTTATTTCATAGGATATATACTTTTCAGAAATTATTTTTAAAATTTCTGCTAGGAACGCTTAGCGATGGATTTTAAATTCCTAATAGAAAAAAATGGAGCCCCAATGACATAGCAGGTTACATATTGGGTTGTGAACTTCAAGGCTAGAACCTGAAACCACCAATGGCTCCAGGGGAGAAAGATGAGGCTTCTATAAAGCTTAGCAGTCCGGGAAACCCACAGAGGCAGTTCTACCCTGTTCTATGGGGTCACCCTGAGTTGAAATTGATTTGAACCCATTGTTGCAGGCACAACAGTCACTTCATCCAACTGAGGAGCTTCCTCTTTTTTGATCCTAAACTTGAAAACACAGTGTCCTGCTCTTGAAACTCCTCCCTCCTGATAGTACGTTCTATCAAAGTCCTATTTTCTATCTACTGATTCAATCCTTCTTTGCTTTCAGCCTTTGATTTGCAATCACCAGTGTTTATCATGGCATCGATTGTGAATCACGTTTTTCATGAAATCACATAACAAGATCAGAAGCAAAATCCCAGAGTACAGACAATAACTTTGTTTTTAATATCCAAGCATTAGTAAACTTAGGGATTTGGGAAAAAGAAATGGGAACTACCCAATAGTTCTTGGTAGTGTTAACATCATAAATTACTTTTTGTTATTTGTAATACTTGTTTACTTATTTTAAATGCTAACTATAGACTAATAAAACACTTTTGTGTGCTATTTGTCCTAAAAGTGTCCTAATGCTTTAATAAAAAGAAACAAGAGCTAATATGTGCACAGATGGTTATTTGGTGGGACAATATACTATGACAAAACTTCAAAAACATGTAAAATGGTATATATGTGTTCTCAACATTTGATTATAGATAACAATAAGATCATAGAAAAATAATTAAAAACTCATGTCAACTAAAACTATGGAAACTAACTGCACCAATAAGGACTCTTTCCCACTTATCATTCTTATCAATAATTTGTAAGCATGCAATGTCTGTTTCAAATTACATTCTCCAAATTCCTGATATTTATTTTGTGATAAATATTTTGGTTGTAGACATTCTTCTTTTATTTTGTGTGGCTGATCAAAGTGCTAAAAGCATCATGTTGCTTCATATAAGCTCATTTGTGTTTTCCTTAATAATAAAAACATTTTGTCTCATTGTCATAATTTTAGTTTTACTGTTAAAATGAACATTGCTTTTCATAATAATCGATTGACTTGACAGTTATTTCTTCTTCCCTTTACATTTCTTCTCAGGTATTTAAATGAATCCTCAACTGCAGTGAGTACTGAAACACTGGCAGACACCCACACACCATTTCAATTTGTGCTACAAAATAAACACTCTACTATTCTATTAAGGTTAACAGCGATGTGTTTGTTTGTTTTCAATTAGTTACTTAGTTTAGTTCCATAACCTAGTTCTTAGAATGACACAGGTAGTATATACTGTATATGTATGTGGACACACACATAAGTTAACATAGACATCATATATGTATATAATCCACACACATATATCGCTGCAGTCCATTTGATGGTGACTCCTAGTGCCCTATGGGGCAGAGTAGAATTGCTCCTGTGAGTTTCTGAGACTGTTTGAGGTGTTCAAAGCCCCGTCTTTCTCCCATGGAGCAGTTGGTGGCTTCAAATTGTGGACCTTTAGGGTTGCGGCCCAACTTGTAATCGCTGCGTCACCAGAATTCTATCTGCACTAGGGCTATTGTGTGTATGTAGGTGTGTGTATACTTGTTAATATTTATTTTATTTTTAAGAGTGATTTTCAGAAGATAGGACCATGAAACAACTCTGACACTACGACAGCCAGTGATGCCTTAGATCAGCACTGTTATTTGTGCTTTTGTCTAGGTTCCTAAAAATGTTGACCTTAACTTTCTTCTAAAGAATCACCATATCACCTTGTCCTTTGCATTGCTATCAATTTCTTTAATTCACAACCATCACTACATTACTCATTAAGTTTCCATTTTAGCAGAAGTGCTTTAATACGTGTGTTTTTATATTTTTGGATATTGATAGAAATGCAGCATGGGAATATTTGAAATATATGCTTATGAAACAGGAAACAAATTTCATAAAAAATGCTGGTTCAGAATCTCTGTAATACTGGCCAGACTGTTTGTATTACAGTCATACTTGCTAAAAAATCTGCCTTAGTGTTTGTGTAAAGAGTGAAACTATCACCTGGTTTCCAAAATTATGCCCTACAGAGCAAAATTAATATAAATACCAAAACTGTCACCATAATTTTCCTGAATGTAATGATAAAAAGTAAGGCAAATATTATGATGAAACTTTTTGCCTGGGTATTGCCCTTTCCCCAAACAACAGCTGTGCAATGGCCTACTGACATGTTACGTGGAGAAAGAATAAATTGTTTATGAAAAGTTACTCAGCAGTCAATAAGATAAGGGGGTAAATGGGCCAACGGTGACAAGATTTACAAACAAAAGTTACATCCAGTAAGTGAGAAAGATATTCTAGAAATTTACAATAGAAATATTGTGATTCTTTTTACTCTCAATCTAGCACACTTACATAGACTATCAGATGAAAAATTTATATGTGTAATAGCCAACACACATTGGGCTTGATTAAAAAAATTGTGCCAAGTGTACTTCAGGAAGAAACAAAGGTCTTACATTTCCATTTCCACCTATCATGTACTGATATCTCTATAGATGTGGTTGTGTGTATATTCAGTACATACACATTCCTTGCACACAGACACATATGTCACAATTGACCCAACAGCAACTCTATGATGATGATTAGGATGTGTGTGCTGTGTTGTGGACTTGTGGTAGACTCTTCATTTGGTAGATGACAAAGTTTCATGAAAATGTTATATGATTTGTGCAGTTTTATGTTTGTTTAGAAGGAATATGTCAGTGAATTTATTTGTCATATGTAGCTAAAATTGTGCCTTAAGTTAAATGATGCTTCATGTCATTACTAATCTGCAAAAATACCAAAGAAAGCACTATAAAATAGGAATTTTGAAAATGAAAAAGATGAGTGCAAACATTTTCTGTTCTCTTTGTGTTGTCATATATGATCATGAAAATGTTCTATTCTTATTTCCTTTTTTCCTTTAAAACCAACAACATTGACAATTTAAAGGAAAGGAAAAGTTAAATTTTAATTAACTGACCTCTTTGATGAATTGAATTGAACTGAACTGAACTCTTTGATGCATAAAGCACCGAAAATCCCAAGGTGATTCAATAATTCATATTGCCAATAGATATTTGTTCCCAAAGAATTCCTCAACGTTTTGAGGTGAGCTTACAGCCATAGGCACAGTGGGCCCTATCTGACTCCTCTGGTTCCCTTGTGGCAAGAGGCAGGAGCCAGGCACATCTTCATGCTCATCCTTCTGTACCATCTCTGATACCAGTCATCATTCTGTCAGCACTATGTTTCTAGGCTGGGTTCAAAAATTTGTTGCAGTGGCCACACCCAACTGCCAGAGAAAACCCACAATTACAGGGGTCAATTTGGGGAGTCAATAACAGCACAAACCAGGACCTATATGCCATCAGAATACAGCCATTGATCCTCAGCAGCAGCCATTCCCTCTCTGGGGAATCAGTTTTATTGGCTCTGAACTTCATGGATCACGAAGTTAGCCTGTTGCTCTGTCTCCCAGTTCCATCATCTCCTGGTTACTTTTCTTGAACTTCCCACAATCTCCATGCCACAGTTCCAGTGTCTGTAGCCTCAACCTCCACCACTTCAAACCGACATGGTGATGATGATCCTGGGCTGTCTATCTTAGCTGGTTCAAAGATGGTTTACGGCCTATGATAGTAATGGAAAATGATTAATTGCCTCCCTTCGTGTTAACACACACAATATTGGTCTACTGCTCACCAATCCTTTGGTGAGAGGTAGAGGAGACATGGTTGTTTTAGATCACATTGAAAGAGTTCCGGAGCAGAGCAGCCCTAAGTGCAAAGGAACGACATACTTCCTGGTCTGTCACCGTTCTCAAAATGAGTCCTCTGCTTCAGCCCAATATTTCAGCCACGGTCACAATCCGTATCATTATGGGCCTTCCTCTTCTTGATTGTCCTTCCACTTTACCAATTCTAAGGAATTGGTCTGTGCTGATGAAGCTTTGCCATCCTTGCTTCTAAGGGGCACTATTATAGTATTTCTTCCAAGAGGGAGGCGTATTGAGCTGAATGTGGTTACCAGTTCTTTAGCATATCCTCTTCTGAAGAGCATCTATCCTCCAGCTTTGCAAGGCTAAAAACATAAAGAATTAAATGGAATAATGAAATCTAAAGCCAAGAGTGGTCAATAATTACTCTTAGATTAAGGTTAATATCCCAGGTCAGCAATACTTCTCTTCGAAGCATTGAAAACAAATATATCTCAATTTTCAGTTATAGTCTTTACCTTAAGTTGTACAAATACTGAAAAAAAATCCTGGAGTCAGAATTACATCCAAAATGAAAATGTTTATGTTTGCACTAAAAGATAATTATTTCTTATAGCATGATCTGCATTAAGAGACACAAGAATTGATTCCAACAATCAATGGTGTCTAAAAATCAAAAATTGTGTCAGATAGTTAGGTAATCAACTTGGCTTAAAATATTAAATTTGATTTTACCACTTTATGAATCAAGTGACTATTTTTGCTGGCAATGTAACATAGCAATTATGCTAAATCTTTAAATTAGTTCACATCCAATTCTGATCAAAACTGAAAAGGTAAAACAAATTTCCGGCTTCTTACATGTGGTTTTGGAACCATAGGCTCTGAAAATTGAGCCAAGTTCTAGGGACATCTTTTAAGTAAAAAAGCAAAAATTATGAGATATATTGTCGTGAAAGTAGTAGAAAATATAACTTCTATTTCATCCTTGTGATATAACAAATTAACATCTAATTTACATAATAAAATTTCTTGTTTTCTTTACTTACTATCAAATATAAAGCTGTCACCCTATATTGTAAGTCATAACTGTACTGATATAGTTAATAATGTTCTGCCTTGTGGTGGCAAACTACTACAACTTTCTTCATTATAAAATATGGGCTTTGCTGATGAAACAGTTTTACATTTTTTAATCTAATCAAAAATTTACTCCAATTAATATTTTCTCTAAGGCAAGAGGCATATTCCACTGAGATGTGTACCTTCTTTCACTCAAAGGTAATTATCAACCTCACATAATGATTGGCTTAATAGAATTTTTAGCAATCATATACAAAGTATGTGCAATATAAATCAGGAGACAAAACAGTCCCATAAAGATCACCAACATTTTATGTACCTTTTGTGAAATGTACTTGTGTCTCTACATTTTTCCTACAATGTACATCTCATTTAAGAATTGTACAATGAGTCTAGCTCTATTTGACTTTTCCTTACATGTTTAACATTATACTCTTTTGAAATTAGTATATCCAAGCAAAAACAAAATAATAAGTGATATTTGGCTGTGTATATAATAATACATTTACATTTACACATTTATGTGAAATATAGCATATGTCTAGCAATTTTTAGTTTTATAATATTTATAACATATAAGTTTTCCTCTTTAAAACACTAGAAAGAATCTTTGACATGCTGGAGGAGATACTAAAATATATCCCCCGTGTATAGAGAAACTATAAGAGAATGCTTTCCATTCATAGTAATCCTGAAAATGTTCCAGGTCACTGACCTGCACTGATAGAGTGTACATTAAACTCCACCTCTCGTTTCATGATACATTTGATTTCTGGATACTAAATCTTAAAATGTTACCGTTATAACCTAATGCATTGTTTTTTCATCTTTCAAGGGGAAAGAAGATACCATGAAATTCAAATGCTTCACACACACAAAATTGGAAATTTTGGACAATGTGCACTGCTTAACATGCTTTGTAAATTTTGGTGGCTTTATGAAGCAAAATATAATATTCTAAAATATTAAATCTCTGCTGCTTGCTTTTCCTTAAGAGCAGCAGCAATTCTTTTTTTTATTTTTATGGATTTGACAGATATCCCTGAAAATGTTCACAATACTGAAAAGATAAATGTTTAGACGCATTTCCCACCTAAATCAGTCTTTATCTGTTAATTATACACTTATATTCTTGAGATATTATATTGAAGTATTTCAAAGTTCTATAATAGAAACTTAATTGAGAAAGTAGCAAGCATTTTCATTTATTGACTAAGGTATTATGATATAGGAAACTATTTCAAATCTTTTTTGTACACTAATGAGCACATTTTAAGAGATTAATGACACTTCTTCAGATCCACCAGTTTCTCAGTCCTGCTCTAAAAGAATCACATGAGTGCTTGACCCCAGCTAGATTTTAAGAAGAAAAACAAACTTGGTAAAACTTAATCACGTTAGTTGAAAGCTGGAAGGATGTCTAAATGCTTCTCCTAAGTCACCAAGTTCCATTACAAGACTCCCATCAATGTAATCCATCCCCAGCAAAAAAAAAAAAAAAAAGCAATGCATCAAATGGAAAAAGATGTAATTGAATTATGTTCAGTCTCAGGGCCAATTAGAAATATTTTTTATCGTACACCTAGATATAACCTTGACTATTTCTAATTAGCCCATCAACTCAGATAATAAGAAATATAGGAAAAATCTTTTAGTATTTCAAATGGAAAATAATTCATGTTGTTGATAGCATGTGTACAACCCATATGCAGATAGATGGAGAGAGAAGAAGGGGGGAAAGATATGCATTTATAATAGGCTGAAGTGGTGTCACATGAAATATTTCCATTAGTCAGTAAAGAAGGTCATTGCTTTGCAGAGAACAATTTATAATTCCTGTGCAGTCTATGTCATATACTCTTTAGATATTACCAGCTTTTAGCTAGTTGTGCTATCTGGCAAAAATGAATGTGGTTTATAGTTTGTGCTAAAGTACAGCTATTAGCATAATAAACATTCTTGGTATCATTTTACATAAAGCATATTATAGTAAAACTAGACATTGTTAGTTATGGGATATGTGCATTTCAAACTGATTTCTGAGTAGTTACAACAATTTTAAATGCCAAAGTCCATTTTTAAAGTGGAAGTGAATGCAGAAGGGGGCTTGCTCATGTCCCACTTTGCTGTTCTTGTGCTACAGACTATAAAGTCACTGTTATATCATTTCTTCAAAGGTTTGATATACGAATAATTTCAGTTTTCTTGGAAAGCATTGTTCTGGCATTAGGCAGAAAATGACTGATGTCTGCATGTATGATTGTTTGAGTGTGGGTTGTAATTTTCATTTGCTATTACTTAAAGACCACATGCATTTTACACTGGTAGGTTTCAAAAAATAATGAAACGATATAAGCAAAATGATTTTACAGAGGTTTTCCAAAGGTAAGAAAGCAATAGGCTACCTTCGCTAATAAGACATTAGGTCAACGTTTAATAATTATTAGTAAAATAAAATTTTATTATCATCTTTTTAGGAAAAGTGGTGGCATAGTCATCATATGTTGGTCTGTGAGGATATGGAAGAGCAAGCCAGGGCTTGTGCTCTGCTAGAAAGTTACAGTCTCGGAGCTTAAAGGGGGGCAGCGGTGGGGGGGAAGTTCTAGCATTCGCTATAGGGGGTTGCTGTGGGTTGGCCTCAGATCAGTGGAAGTGAGTTTTATTTTATTTTTTTGGTTTTATTGATGTTTTGATTTTAGCCTAAAGTTATATCAACAATTTTCTTTATGAATAGAATTATTTGGGGAGTTTCATTTTAAATGAAGGTCTCCATTGATTTAGCATTTATATTCCTTTCTGGTAAACTGAAAAAAAAAGTTAAAGTATACTGTATGTACTCAGAAACATTTGTGTTTAATCCATTCAAACATGTAAAAAAGACATACTGCTTTTGAGCAGTTTTTACTCTAGATATATTAATCTAAGCACCATCATATGATAAATACTTTGAGGAATGAATATATAGATAATAAGGTTTTTTAAGCTGAATTGAATAAGGTTTATAAACTGAATTGAATGAAGCTTATAATGAATGTGATTTTTCCAATCTCTTGAAATATATTCAGCTGTTTTTAAAAATATTCCAATTGTCACTGTGCCCTACAAAAGAGGTGTTCTCGACATTTGAGCTGCATCCCACTGCCTCAACGGAGGTCTCTCTTCCCTCTCCTGTGGGCTCCTACCTCTTCCCACTTTATCCATGCAGGAAGCTAAGCCACCCCCTGGGCTCCCCTCACTCCCTTCCGTCTGCTCCACTACCCTCACTCCCACTGTATAGGTCTTCCTTGTTGACAATAAATTATTTTTATTAAAAAATTGTATCTGACATGTACTTTATACATTATAAACTCACTATATCTCATTATAATAATCTCAATAAAATTATTACTTGAGCATTGCAAGGAAAATGCAAAAAATTAATATAAAAAGGAAACCTACGCTTTTGTACATAAATCCTGCAATAAATGGTGATTGATTAGCAGAGGCATGAATCGATTGTAGATCCAATGGGTGTAGGAGAGAGAGAGAGCAGAAATACATGCACAGATATCGATAAGTTTTACAGAGGTTGTTTGGACATTTATTCACACTCGTAGGTGTGTTTACCTTTGCTGCAAATATATCCATGAATGCAGTGGCATATAGAGAGGACAAAGTGATAAAAACTTCTTCGATGTAACTAAGCAACTTGTGGGAATGAGTTTCTAGTCCTGGACACTTAGGTTCATAGTCTTAGGGTACATCAAGGTCAATTAGCATAGCAACATTCACAAAGACAGTGTTCTCCACCCTACTTTGATGATCAAGGACTGGGGGGTTAAATCTCCTGAGTGGCAATATAAGGGGAAACTGTTGATCTCTTCCTGTTTGGAGGAAAGAAGAGTGAAAGAAACAAAGATGCATGGAAACATTTAGTGGTTCCATGAATGAATGGAACACTCAGACTTGAGTCCCCACAACCTTTAGGTCAGAACAATTCAATGGTGCTTGGCTAGTATTACTAAATGCTCTGAAAGGGATCATGTGAGAAGGTTCTAGAGAGTGGGGGAGAAAAATTTTGAACAAAATTCAACACCATAATTTTTTTAAATGGCCAGGCTTATTGGATGGGTTACAGACTGCTAACCTTTCAGTCAATAGTTTGAGCATTTAATAGTTGCCCCTCCAGGACCCATTAACAGAAGAATACACATCTTCAATGCCTGCAAGAAAATGTTATCCAATGTAAAGTACAAATGTTATCAATGAGAACAAAACCAATAAGGTGCTCAGACCTGAGCGTCTCATCTGAGGAGGAGCCTTGTCAGTTTGTGGCCCACAAAGGAAGGCAGTCAGCACGGTGATAAAGAGAGAAGGGGGAGAGAAACTCGTCCACCAGTACATAGGGATTGTGGATAAAGGTTGTTTGAACTAAAAACAGAGAAAGATCTAAGGTGCTATGACAGTAGACTTCAAATATCAGAGAGGCTGGAATGCCAAAGAGATATTCAATTTGTATGCAACCTTCCAGAAGACAGAGAGAGGGTTCAATGTGGCTTCACCAACTCCTCTTTGAAATAGCCACATTTCTAAGTATTGAGATTTTCTAAATTGTGTGTCTTTTATAGATTTCCATTCTGGAAAATTTAATGATCAGTTGCTAAGTGACAGAAAGAGAGGGAGTGAGCAGGATTGCTGAATAGAGAGTCTTCTGGGACTCTGCAACTGTGACATTCAGTTATTCTTCAAGTCTCGAAAGGGACTCTCCAAAATGGCTCCATTTTCAGCCAAACAATAGGAAGCTCGATAGGGTGGAACACTAGCAATATACATATGCTTTAGAATTACCTACTACTTGGTATTCAATGGGCAGCATTTCCCAAAGTCACGGTTTAAAAAGTTAGGCAGAAGGAGGAGACTGGTGACACAGGGAGGAGCTCAGATCATACTAAGTGATAGTACATTATTGGGGATTGCAATCAATGACAGGAAACATTGATATGAATTGTTGAATGAAACATTTACTTGCTATCAAAATCTTTGCCTATAAAAAAAGGATAAAAGAAAAAATTATTTACCCATTCATTAAAATAATTAATTAAAAAAAATCCATTATCAATTTTGACATTATGAAAATTATTTTTTTTACTTTTGTGTGTGTGTTTGTGTGTGGCATCACTGCCCTGGTGGGAGTAGGAAGCCCAGCATTGCTCCTGAAGAACTGCTACTGGATTTGAACTGCCAACCCTGTGGGCCGCAGTCCCACACACAACCACTAGGCCACCAGAACTCAGACAAATTAATTATATTTTATAGGTAGGATAAAGAATTATTAACCTTATGGCTCAGTAGCTACTTTCAAGATTATATTCTTCTCACTTTTCAGCAACTAGACAGACAGGCCACTCACTATTGTTACCACGTACGTAGTTCAGACAGGGTATCGCTCCTGAGAGGTAGGCTTTGGTAGATGTGTCAGTCAGGATGGACTAGCGCAGAGGTGTCAAACTCAGTTAAAACACGGGCCATTTGGTGCAAGATTCACGTGGGCCACGTCACTCTTAAAATTTTTGCTCAATTTATATTTTGAAATGGATAGTATGATTAAAATACTATTTAGTTGCTTTTATATAAACACTCATTTTATTTAATGGTTTCATAAAACTAAATTATTCTTTTTACCAGAAACTTGCCAGTGCTTTCCTCCTATTAGTTTTCACTTTACCTCTTACGTTGTGACCAGAAGATAGAACAATGTAACTTATAAAATAACCCAAGATGTCGAACAGCTGACAAACATGATGCACAATCATAATGGCTTCCCTCTAAATATGTTAAGCAGTGCTGCTGCAAGCTAGGATTCCTCACACCACAACCCAGAGTACTCGTTTTAACCTTTTCATTATTGGGATCTGTTTATATAATGTGACACTGAGAGTGACAGACATATCGTTTCCAAATGTCGCCAGGAATGAGTCAGTGCATTAAGAGGCATCCAGAGACCCCCTAGGAAAGGCACTGGGCCACGTGTATATTCGCCTTCCATAGCTAAGTGGTTAATGAGGGAATTGTGTGTATGGTATTCCTTGATCACCCCTAAGTGCTAGCTTTTTAAACATTTTTTTTCTATTTTTATTATATTTCAGAGCATCACAGGCCATAAAACAATTATGTCGGAGACTGCATGTGGCCCTTAGGCCACAAGTTTGACACTCCTGGACTAGAGGAACAAATCTGGGGAAATTCATATGTATGACAAAGAGCTTTCTATAAAAAAGCAATTGCATATTGAGAAAAGATCCTAGCCTGGTCCAATTAAAGTCCTTAAGTCCAAGACTAGTGAATTTGTATGACCCAAGTCTATAAATTCTTCCTCAGACTCATGCAGCACATGCAGTGCAGGAAGATTACAGGCCAGTGTGCGGGAAGTCTTGTAGATCCGGTGACAGTGGGAATATCTCGGCACCGACGGAGGTCTCCACCTGGCTCCTTTAGCTCCACGGTCTAGCTTAGCTCCATGTGTCTTCTCAACAGGAATGTCTCCCAGAGAGTGAGCATGTGTCCCGCTGACAAGGAGCTATTTATCTTCTCACTGCCTGTAAATAAGGTCATCAAGCTGCCACCGGATTGACAGGCTAAATTCCATCCCTTTACTCTTAAGGCTCAAATTGACAACAGGGTATGTAACAACCGCAGCAGAACATACAAGGTCTTGATTTCCTATTAGGTTTTTAGTACAATAAATAGTTAAAGGTGAGGAGAATAGGACCCTGGTATGACAGTGAGTCAAGCATTGGGCTTTTAATGGCAAGATTATTTGGCTCAAATACTTATAGGTTAGGAAATGCTAAGATATGATTTGGCCTCTAAGACCCACAATGTTTTCTTATAGGCCCATACTCTGTCTAGGGAGATACAGGTCAGGTTTAGTACAAACTCTTAACGCCATTCCCTTCTGTCCCTTCTGTCCAAATATTACAGAATAACTTCTCAGTCTACTTCTGAATAGACTGAAAATATATGTAACACAGTTATCTTTTCCTGTAATTGAGAGCATTCTTTTAGGACAGTGGTTCTCAATCTTCCTAATACTGCAACTCTTTAAAACAGATCCTCATATTGTGGTGACCCCCCCCCAACCATAAAATGATTTGCATTGCTACTTCATAACTGTAATTGTGCTACTGTTATGAATCAGGTGACCACTGTGAAATGGTCATTTGCTATCCAAAGTAGTCATGACCCACAGATTGAGAACCACTGTTTTAGAATTGAAAAAAAAATGGTAAAAAAGTAAGGAACATATTTAGAATGAATATTGAACTGTTTATAATTTTGAAAAGGATAAGGAAATTCATTGCTTACTTAAAACGGTAATAGAATAATGATATTAAATTTAATATTTAATATTATATAAATATATATTATTTCTACACTCATAATAATCATCTCTAAGAATGTTAAAAACTGAAAACAAGAAGAAGGTACAGCATAAATAATAAAAGTGTTTCTTGAATGCTAAACAGGTGACACTTTGTGATATATATTTGTTAGTAAATAAAGCATGGATATAACACATTCCATGTTCTATGTGAAAAAAAGGTGCCACTTATTTTAGGCTCTTTTTTACATAGTTATCTCCTGAACATTTCTGGTCTGAAAATTTGAAATATCAGGCACCTTCTGAATATCTGAACATAGAGGATGCACTGTGTGACAACCCCAAAGCCTGGCATTTGCCTGGGCTGCTTTAAAGACATTAATCTCAGGTCTGCATTGGTTATGCCTCTCTTAATGCTCAAGGCTACTCTAAATAGTTAAATCAAAAGCAACATGGCTGGCTTGAAGAATTATGTTTTAACACCGGCAATATTCGCTTTTGTTTATCTCAATTGACATTTTAGTGAAACTGACTTTTAAAAATGCCTCACTAGAGTAAAATCCTGCATTGAGGTTATGTGCCATCTATCTGTAGCTAAGATTAAGAAAAAAATAAATATATATATACATATATATTTGCAACACAGCAAAACCAAGCCTGGACTATTGAGATAGCCTCATTTTTTCATAATTAATTTATGTTAAATGATACACTTGCAATCTATAATCTTTTCAGTAATCCTGTGTCTTCCATGAAAGATGAGTTTTAAAATAGCTGGTTCCGAAACAGAGAAAATCCCTGTATAATATAGAAGAAAAGTTGACAAGTTTAGTTATGACTTTTAATATTAACATAGTATTTAGAACTTAAAAAGTGCTCTTGAAACAAGAAACTCAAGACCAAAGTTAAAAGTGCAAACTTGATCAATTCAAAATGTCCATAATGGATACTATTCTATAAACTGAAGTTATATATCATGTCCTATGGAAATCTATTATTAAATGAAATGAACAAGCAAAGTATAAACAGTTTAACCTATTTACCCTCACAAGAGAAAGGAACATTCTTAGGTATGAGTGTTAATAAATAAACCCTCTCCTTTTGAGAACCAAATGTTATAAATATTTAAAGAATAAAATAATATTCCTTAAGCTGCCAGTAGATTAAAACTCTGAAAACATAGAGGAGTGTTTATTCTAATTTATAGTAAAGTATATATTTCATACAATTGCCTTTTTACTTTGTAAAGAAGACGATTGATTTTTTGAGCGTGCATTGTGGTCATTTATATATAACTTTCAGATGTCAGAGAATAGGACTTAGATTTTGCATAGATATATTTCATTTCCTCAGAACACAAGCTCTGATTTCAGGTTTAGTCAGAAAAGAGATACACATAAATCAATGTGACCAGAGGAGATAAGTAGATCATAAAAAGTCCACACACATCATAACCCTGCACATCTAGTACAGAGATAAGGACAGTTACATATTATTATGGCATGGATAGCTTGATAATCTATGGTGAATCTATGATAAATTTCTAACTATAACAAATACAATGACTCATTTTTTAAAAAAGAAACAAACCACAAAGACATAAATTTAGCCTGAGATTTGTGTCACTGAGTAACTGAATAGTTCAAAGTCAAACATTATGTGGCATGCCTTAAATTGTTCTTATGAAAGACACTATAGAAATGTCATCCTATTATAACCTACTGTATTTAAGAATTAACTGCAGCAGAACAGCTATGAGAAATGAATATACACTGAAGTGATCACCCCTCTCTATTACTCACCACCATTTAATATAAGTCACTTTTTAGAAGAGAATATCTAGACAAAGAAATCCACACATTATTAAAACGAGTGCATTTAAATTCAGGATTTCAAAAAAAAATCATTCTAACCAAGGCTTATACTACAGTATTTTCCCTGTAATAATAGGAGCCTTTCATTTAAATGATGCAATCAGCATGCCACAAGCAAGCTCTTTCTTTAGTGGGAGGAGTTAGCAGTTCCAACATTCAATTGACCTGTTTCCAAATAATCTACAGGAAGAAAATGAAGATTAAGTCCTCTAACAAGAGCAGTTTTCACAGCCTTGCTACAAAGAGAAGGATTCCTTAAAAAGATGAGAGGGCAAGCCGCATTGTGCTGGCCCACTTAAATCTTATTTCCAATTCACTAAATGTGTTATTTGACTTGGCAAGTGAGCTGGTATGTGTATTAGATCAGCAGGGAGCCTAATCAAGGAGATGCCAAGTTTACTGCAGCCCCTCGGAGCTGCATTACCCTCAACTAGTGACCTTAAGCAAAGTGGGTGGTTGAACCCAAAAGAGAATAGCATTAACTTTTGCTTGAAGTTCAGCCTGATTTGAAGTCTCCTTTTGTGCCTATTCCAAAAAAAAAAAAAATGCGAAAAGCATTTAACAGAATTGAATCTAGTCTGCTCAGCACCATCTTCACACGCAAGGCTTCATAGAAGCTTGCCTCCATTAATGCTGACACATGCAAAAGAAATGAAAAGCATGAACTCAGCGGAGGCACTTGATTTTGCAGCTGCCGAACAATTTACTTTGTAACTCAGTGACTCAGATGGGGTTTTTCCACCCAGATAAACTGCTAATTTGCTAATTGATACAAGAACTATTTTCAAATATTAAGTAAACTGCAAATAAAGCAAAAAAACCCCACTAAATTACAAGGAAACATGAAATGTGTACATTATATCTTAGTGAAATATTAATAGGCATATGTCCGATGGCCTGGGCATTGATTATTCATTCCTACTTTCCTATAATACACTGCATATATAAGTGAACTCTTTGATTGCATTTTGTACTACTGAACTACAAAACTAGCTTGATTTTTTTACGTTGCTACATAATTAATTCAAGCAATTGAGCCAACTTCAGAGATAGGTCTGTTCTCAGTTCGACGTCCTCATTTTAAATTTACTATGTTGTTTATATATCAGAGAAGATTTCTAATAATGTCAGTTTTATTCATTGTTTAGAAACACATGAGAATGTCTCCAGGATGCTGAGCTCAGGAATAATCAGAACAAACCACAATGGTTATCAAAGTTCAAGTGAAATATGCTTTATAGACTCCCCAAAGACTTCTGGCTGCAAATTTGTTTTGTTTGTTTGTTTGTTTATTTGGGAGAGGGTCGACATTTGTAGAAATAATGCAAGAAAATGTTCTTCGTATTCCTATCTTCTTTTTCGACTGTTTGTTCTGGGGCTTCTCTGTTCAAATCTATCACCTGGAAACTGCAAACATTGCAAGCAAGGTCAACAAAGAAAAGATCTGTTCTGTCTGATTCATCTCCTGCGTGTTTAAGTCAAACCCAAAAGTCTCCATTTAGCTAGATGCCCGAGGGCACGATGGATTTGGCTGAGACATATTTCAAAACACTAGAAAACAATCACACCAAAGTATGATTTCAGTGTATGGAAGTGTAATTGCCACTGTTTCTATTTAGTAACTGTGGCTTACAATGACCTGCATAGGTTTTTATAAAATGATACTTAAGTGTCTGGCACTGCCAGTGCTTAGTCTTGTTTTTAGCTCTCAGATCTCTGAACATCTTCCACACGTTAATTGCACTAGTACCTGAGTGATACTGGCGTTTTCATACCCATTCTTTAGGCAAATACTCAAGGAGCACAGGGCTCACTCCATGGCGTTCTCTGTACTCCTTAGAGCTTGTGCACACTTGAGATGAACTTCCCGAGTGCACGAGGGAAAGCGAGGAAGGGCCTCTTGGAGATTTAAGAGCTATCGTGAGGTCTTGTGCAAAGGAGCAGGAGTTAAAGCTAAAAGTTAAAGCTAAAAACCTCAGACTCTTTATTAGGTGGTCAGATATATTTCACCATTAAGATAATTCGTGTAGAATATTGGACAGGAATAAGCTGTAAAGAAAACCAATTTTCTGCCCAACATGTCTTTGAGTGACTTATTTAATAACAAAACCATCTACATTTAATTTGAATAGAACTAAATGACTAAAGTTTTATAGGAATCATGTGTGGCAGACAAGCAATGGCCCGAAATTCCTTTCTACCTTCACTTTTAAAAATTGCGAAAGAGATGCCAGCAGTCTAATTGGTAGTAGGGACTAGATTCTGCTCCTGTCAGAGAGAGTTATAAAGAAGAGCCATATGCAGGAGGTGAAATGAGGGGTTAAAAGTCACCCCAAACATGCTGCAAAGGCCTGTGGGCATCCCAGCCTTTTTTCTTTAATTGGGAGGAGAAGAGCTTTTGACTAAAGACGAAGTTCCACAATGTAGGCCGGTAGCCCAACTGGGAAATACCCTTGATTTGAACAGTTCGCAGCAGTTCTATTCTGAACTCTTTATATAGGTCCCTTTTCAATCCCGGGACACATATTTTAAAGTAAAAAGGGTGTTTTACTAATTTTTTTAATGAAGCTTTGACTGCAAGCAATATTTGGAGTTGGTAATCATGGGCTGGTTCCTTTCCCCATCTGCACTGCAGGAATGAGGGCACTTTCACAGCTGGCTGTCAGCAAAGCTCTTATGACTAACACCAATTATTGATTTTTTAAAAAGGCCTCCACTATTAGTATCCCGCTACATCTCTTCACATACAATATGTTTTAAAAATTCCTTTTTAGAAAATATAAAATCCAGTTCTAACCTTTCTCTCATCAGTGGGCATGCTTTTTGCATTTCATCTCAAAACTTCACAAGGTAGCAAACCAAGAGCTTTCCTTTTTTTCCTCTTTTTTTTTTTTTTTTAACTTTGGGCTAATTTAGAAGCAGAGATGCTTTTGCTCATATGCTCTCTCTGACAGATATTATATTAGAAAAAGCAAATAGTGAGAAGTGAGTAGAGAATAAAAGGACACAAGTACAAGGTCTAGGTTCTCTGTTCTCCCCTTTCCGACATTATTTCATGTTCTCTTACCAATGCTGAAAGCCAATCATAAAAATACACCCAGGCTCAGGCCCAGGAGGGTACCTGCTTCCGCATAAGCCTTCACCCCACATTTCCATTCTCCTTTTGGAAGTTCCCAAGGAAAGTTAATTCTTGATTTTTTTTTTCAAAATGAACTATTCACATTCTGGTCCATCTAGACACTTCAAACCCCCCCCCCCACCACCTCCAAAAAATATACAGGCCTGAGGTTATTTTTGGTCTGCAATAATCTGAATTTCTATTAGACATCTTTATATTGCAGATGTGTCAGTGGTAACAAGTCTCTGCGGCGTTTGGATCATTTCCACCTTTTGGTTATTGCGGCTAGGGTTGCAGTGAACAGCAATGTGCACACGCCTGTGCCGCTCTTCTCAAGTCACTTAGGTATATAAGAAGGGACTTCAACAAGTTCATGCAAACATTCCATTGTCTTTTCATGCAATTTCCCACAAATGTTTCGAAAATCCCTGATCTACCTCAGGATAAAATGCTGACATGTATGTAGTTCTATTTTTGAAATCATTTTATTGGGGGGGGGCCTCATACAATTCATCACAATCCATACAGGCACCCATTGTGTCAAGCACGTTTGTGTATATGTTACCCCCACCAACCTCTCCTGACACACCCTACAAAAGAAGAATTAAAAAAAAAAAACACCCTCTTTGTCATCAGGTCAATGCTGTCTCATACTGACGCTGTCTTTTACCAAGACCATAACAGTTTATGGGACTATAGAAAACTGTCTTCTTTCCTAGACGCTAGTGATGTCAAACTGTTAACCTTATAGTTAGCAGCTCAATACTGAACCACTTCGCAACCAGCACTCCCCTAGGTAGTGATTAACACAGACAAGTCTCTTCAAACGAGCAGCCATCTGAGACATCAGCTAAATCCCTATTGAAGAAGCACACCGGCCTGTGTGATCAAAGAACTACAAATACTAAAATCTAAATCTGATTCAGGAAATGGTAGTATAGCTCAAATTCTGAACACCTGGTTTCCAAAAGGCTATTGATGGCAATGGCAGGATCTAGGGGCAGTGTAGCCACATAGCTTAAGCTTCAGGTGGGTTTCCTTTTGCTATATATAGTCCAGCGTCTGAGCAACCTTATGATCGTGAAGAGGGCATTGTAAAGCCAATTATGGCCGATGCTTCCGCATATAAGTTAAAATGCAATGACGGCTAGTAAATAGGTTGAAATGTAACATCTTGGGTTAAGTAGAAAGAAAATATTTTGAGAATGATGATGGCATCAGAGGTACAAATGTGCTTTGCATTCAATAGATATATGTATGGATTGTGCTACGAGTTGTAGCAATAAAATTATTTTTAAAATATAATGTAATATCTTGTAATTTGATCTCCCCTTTAAGCCATTTTAAAGTTGTTTCCATTTTTAATACTTTCTGCTTACTTTTAATTAAAGATTTTTTTCCTTTTATTTTCCATTTTTATTGTTATTGTGCATATGAGTTTTGCATGATTTTCTTTATGTGGAACTCAGTGTTAACCTTTAAGGAATTGCCACACTGTTGATCATAATAGCTTTCTTACTTTACATTGCTGTCATGAAGAGAAGTTTCCAATTTCACCACATCCTCAGCAAATCTGAAGACATTTAGGCCCAGCTTCATGGATCAGCAAGCACAACTTCCTGAATTAAATGTGCAGAGGCACCTCCAGTAAGCCTCAGTGGAAAGGCTCTGAGCTCTACTTCCCCAGGGCAGCAAATTCCACTTTTCCAAGGACGTGCCAGACGCACGCTGTTCCATCAGAAGACCTCCTGCATGAAAGCACTCATCCAAACTTGTTTGCCCCATGGTTTGGGAAGTCCATCACTCTGTCCTTTGTTCTGTTTCCTGGTTCTGCCTCTGCTTCACTGATGGAAGAGTTGGCATAGGTTTCCAGGAAGTTCATTGTGCAACATTCAGTTCCAGAAGACCCACTCCTGTCCTGGACCTTGCAAGTAATAGCGATCCACTTCCTGCTGCCCAGAGGGCTCATTTTACACACAGCGGTATGGCACTCCATTGAACCTCCTTTGTGATTACTTATAGGTGAATCCTATCAGTATCTTCCCTCACTTTCTTACCAGACCCATGCAGGGAAAGCTTGTTTGGTGGGAGTTACCGACTTTGTCTAGAAGAGCCATATTAAGTAATTCACTGTCTCTGCTTAAGCTCCAGTCCATAGAGTCCAGGTTATTTCAGATTATTTGCTCAGTATACAGAATGAATCCTTATGATGAAAGAAGGCAACCCTGACACACATTTTCCCCGAGTTTAAACCATGAAGGCCCCTTTGTCTTATTTGTAGAATAGCCTCTTGATCTTGTACAGATTCCACATGAGTACAATGTAGTGTTCTGGAATACCCATTCACCTTGATGTAATCCATAGATTTTTAATGATCCCTGCAGTTTGATGTTTTTTACATTACTGATAAAATACAAACAAACAGCTCTCAGCTAGTCTCTGCTTTCACCTAAGATCCATTGCTATCCAGAAAAGAGGGCCCTCCTCTTGCCACACCTTATTCTAAATCCAGCTTGAAGACTGGCAGCTCCCTGCCAATGCACTGCTGAAACTGTCATTGAATTATTTTCGGTAAAAATTTCCTTGCATATGATATTAATGGCATCCTTTGATGATATCTGCAATCTGCTAGGCTGCCCTTCTTGGGAAAGGGCACAAATATCTGTGTCTTCTAAAATGTTGGCCAGGTAGCTGTCTTCCAAATTTTTTGACAAAAGTGAGTAAACTCTTCATCTGTGTGATATTTCACTAATTCCTAGAGCGTTGTTTTTCACTCATGCCTTCAATGCAGCATAGAGTGTGGACTTCTTTCTTAATTGTGATTGGTTATTGACCATTATGCTACCTCTTGAAATAGTGAATGTCAACCAGTCCTTTATAAGTACAGTGACTTTCTGTATTCCTTACATGGTCTCTTGCTGGGTCCAAAATCATAAGGAAATTCTATGAAAAAATATAAGCAAAGACTCAAATAAAATAGATACATTTCATATGACTTAAAAAATATCAGTAATCTCAATACTGCCAACCTTACATCAAGTAACACAACTTCTAGATATTTTATATTGCATTAGGTTTTTTTACTTGTTAACATTTTCCTCTGCCATTTTGACACAGTTCAGACATGAAGTATGAAAGGTTATACTTTTTCCTGATTTGCAATGTGTTTTCCAACTTTCTTCATTGAATTTCAAGGAAAATATGCACAAGCAAAATAGTTTAAATCATTTTTTTCTAAATACACTACAAAAACTCTCTGACATTAAGTTGATTCAGATTCTCAGTGATCCAGTAAGATAGGGTAGAGTGCTTCTATGGTTTTGTGAAACTGTCACTCTTCATGAAAGTAGAATGCTTTGTCTTTTTCCCTTTAAATCTACAGAGGAACTTAAATATAAATAAATATAAATATGAAATATTAATACCAACTCACAGTCAATTTCTTTAACCCCTCTACTGGCATTTTACTGTCAGCCTTTGTTTACTATCAACATGTGTCAGTTGGTAGGTTGCCTTTAGATTATGAAGTAAATGTGTTCCTAAGAGTGTTTTTAACTTGAATTTATTTGTAGGCATGAACAGACATATAGCTGGTCCTTAGAGAACTGTGACCTAGTGGTTACACATTGGCTTGCTGACAGCAAGGTCAGTAGTTCAAAACTACCAGTCACACTGGAAGAAAGACACAGATTTCTACTCCTGCACAGTCTGTGAACCCCACAGGGACAATTCTACCCTTCTTCTATAGGCTCACTCTGAGTTGGTGTCAGCTCAATGGAAGTGAGTTTTGGGTGCAAAAAAAGGGGCCCAATTTGTGCATAGGTTTGTTAGGCTGGTGACTACAATATACCAGGGTCAACATCCCACAGCTGTTCTGCGGAAGAAACATGAGGCTGTCTGACCCCACAAAGATTCACACTCTAGCAACCCTCAGAGCACATCTACTATGTCCTATGTGGTCCTTATGCGTTCAAAGTCTCTCCTAACCCGCTGGGCAGAAACATTCAATGCAGAATCTGTACCTAGTGGACCCATATTGATAAACTCAGATGAATCCAGATGTATCTTCTTGCCTCATTATCCAATACAATCATAACCATCCCTATACACATTCTGCCACTTTCTATCTGTAAATATTAAGAATGACAGACTAGCAGTCCTTTTTTGAGAGTAGCCCATATCTCCTTGGGTCACCATCTGGACTTAACCTTAGGCAATGATGGAATTCAGCTCATTCACTCCGGTTTGGCAGAAGCAATACCGAAGTTTTATTGAATTCTGTGAGCCTGTTGTTGAAATGGTGCTTGAAATCAGGGTTTTTTGTAAGGTGGAGAGTGGCCAGCCACTCAAGGTGGAAATCACAATGTTACATTACTTCCTCTTATAACATTCATCTGTGCTACAGCCTATTCTAAGCATATCCATTCTGTCCATAGGTTGATGCTTATAATATTAATTTATTCATTTCATAAAGTTCGTTATAATTTTGATGAAATAGTACAACTCAATTCCCTTGGACTTGTTACATCAATTAACAAGCATAGAACAAACAATCAGCATATGACAAACTATCATTCTTTTCAGCTTTGTGTTGCTTCCCAAATTACCAGGAAGTAATAATAAGCTAATTATGCAATTCCTGAAAATGTTCAAAGATCTAAAATTCTAATTTAATTTGGGTATAAGCTGAAATATTTTTAATATTGGCATAATATGGTCCAAGAGGATGTCATCAGTTTCTAATATATCAAATACAATGACTATTGTCTAACTATTGTACCTCTAAAGGAAAGGAATCTTACTCCTACAGTGAAAATATGGTTAAGGATAAATCATGCTGCTGCTCAGATAACAGTGAAGAATATTGCAAGTGGATGGCTCCACTTGAGAACCAAAAAGGATCTTAAATAGTGGATTTATTGGGATTTTTGTCGGATATCATTTAATATTCTCTCTTTAATATATTGACATCCATTCTTCAACATAATCTAGTTTTATGTACCTGTTTTACTGTTCTTCTTTTTAAAAATGGGATTTTTTACAGCTCTTATCACAATCCATATCTATACTCATAGTGTCAAGCAACTCTGTACACATTGACATCATCATTTTCAAAACATTTTCTTTCTACTTGAGCTTTTGGTATCAGTGTCTCATTTTCCCCTTCTGCTCCCAACCCCTTCATGACTGCATGAAATAATAAACTAGAGTTCAGTATATGTATATCTTACTTACAGTGATCATTAGAGCAGTAAATTCATTGTTGAATTATTTGAATCCCACCACTGACCTTTGGGGTCTCACTGTGACATATGCGTATTTATCATGCAGAGGCAATAATGAGGGCTGGGGGTGTTTCTTAAAACCATGCAGCAGTATCTTGTAATACGTCAGACAGTGCTCCAGATACATGTCCAGTTCTCATAGCGGCACACATAGTTGAACTGTCTCCTCAGGTGTGAGTGGAAGGGATAATGGTTTTTCTCAAAGTGGACTCATCTTTTAAGATTGGAGGGTTGATGCTGATTACTAGAGTAGTTCAGATGGAATCTAGGAGCTCACTGTCTCCATCTTCTGCAGTATTAGCTTATATAGCTCCTTTCCAAGTTGTAGGATCCTATTGCTTTCCATTTAGTGCTCTCACTTTAATATCAGACCCCTTTTCAAGTTTATCATTGAACTACTCTTTTAATAGAGTTACTCCTCTGCTAACACTCTGGGTTTCATTTTCAGCAATTTAAGCTCTGTAACCAGAAGCAGCAATGCTTTCCTTCCTGACACAAATAGAAATCTGGGGGGTTGTATTCAGTATTTGAGCTGGGTATCTGAAAATCTGAGTTCATCTCTTTCTTTTTACCAGTTTGTTGATTGAAAGTAACACCAAACAGCTATCTTTCCTATACTTCTCTTCCTGGCAACATTTTAGAAAGCTATCCATTGTCTTGTTTCTCACCAACACTACACATATCAGTGGTGTTATTTGGGATTTTAGCTTTGAAATTTCATGCCCTGAAATTCCAGGAACACCATGCACTGTACTAAGAATGACAGATTTCTATATAGTTACAGAAACAGGGGCAGAGTCCTTACTTTGGCAGAGGCCAAAGTAAACATAAGAATCAATTCAGAAAACTCATCTTTACCGTTTTTTTGTTTCTAGAAGCACTAGAGGTACCAAATTGGATTCTCTACAGAGAAACACTTTGACATTGTGTGGGTTGAGATTTAGATCACGAAATGCTTACCACCATTGTAGAAGTAGAAAACCGTCATGTTCAAGTCTGTAGTTCAGATGCAAGCTTTCCCTGACTCATGTAGTTGTGGAAGCTGATCAATAGGGAGCAGTGTGAACATGCAGGGTGGCCTCAGGCACATGGATATAGAGGTCAATGAATCTAAGAGCCTCAGAGTAAATCCAAGGTCAACAGTCCTGGGATCCACAGGTGACAAACAGGATATTGAGAATGCAGGCCCAGGATCCAGATTCAACAGAATGTGAAGTGAAAGGAGACGGGGTTCTGTTCAGGGACTCGCCCTTACACCAGGGCCCCCAGGCCCAAGGAGGTGTCCTTAGACTGAGACCTACTTTCATGCAGCTATATCCTAAAACAAAAAATCCCACTCACTGTCATCAAATCATTTCTGACTCATAGGAAGCCCTTGTGGGTTTCTGAGATGATAAGTGTTTATAGGAGAGTAGAAAGGCCAGGCTGTCTCCCACAGAGCAGCTGCACATCTCCAACTATGTAACATGCAGATTGCAGCCCAACATAAAACCACTAGACTACCAGGGTTCCCTCAAGTGTATATAGTTGACATACACTCTAACCATCACAGTTTCATGGGCTTTTTTCCTGAGCAACACTACGTGAAACAGAAACACCGCCTTTTCCTGTGCCACCATCACAATTAAAGTTATGTATTATTGCCGTGCTGTGTCAATCCAGTTTATCAAAGGTTGTTCTTTTTTCACTGATACACTGCTGAGCATGATGTCCTTTTCCAGGAACTGATTCCTCTTGATAAAATCCCAAAAGTACATGAGACAAAGCCAATCGTCTGTGCTTCTGAGGAACACCCCAGCTCAACTTACTCCAAGAGAGGTCTGTATCTTTCTACCAGCCCATGATGAATTCAATGTACTTTACTAGCACAGTAATTCACGTCTTTCAATTCTTCTCTTGCCTTCCTTATTCATTGTCCAACTCCCATATAGATGAGGAGATTTAGAATACCATGGCTTATGGCTGTTGCACTTTAGTTCTTAAAGTGAAATCTTTACGCTTTTACTTAAAAAAGTTATTTTGCAGAAGATTTCCCAGTGCAAGCCATTGTTGTATTTCTTGACTGCTACTTCCAGAAGTATTGATTGTGAATCCAAGTAGAGGGAAACACTTAATAACTTTAAACTTTTCTACAGTTATCTTGAAGTTGCTTATTGGTTCAGGTATAAAGGTTTTTTGTTTTATTTATGCTGAAGTTTAATCCATGCTAAAGGATGCAGTTTTTCTTAAATCTTCACCACTGTTTTCAATACCTCTTCACTATCAGCAAGCAATATTTTGTCATATGCACATTAAAGGTTATTTATAAACCTTCTTCTAATCCTGAAGTTCATTTACTATTCAGGCAGTCTGGTTTCTTGCATTATCTATTCAGCAAATTTATTGGATAAGGATTTTGAAAACATCCAACTACTTTCCTAGTTTTAAACTTGCAACACTTTTCATAGTGTTAGATCACTCAGTAGCCCTTTGTTCTGTTTGAATGTCCACTTCTTCATTCTGCATGAGAAAATTTTAATTTCTGCACAATTCTCATTCTGCCTAAAATTATTTATAGCTTGCTTAGATCCTCACAGTCAAATGCCTTTGCACAGTCTGTGAAACACATGTTGACATCTTTGTGGTACTTTCTGCTTTCAACCTCTATCAGATGCATGCATTTTTTAAAATATTTCAACAGATATGTAATCAAATCCTGGAGTGGGTTTCACCAGCGTCTCCAGTGGAGATTACAATTCTTCATTTAGTACCATTGGTTCCTTTTCATATGGTACTTTCTAAAATAGGCTTCCTTTCTCCTTGTTTATTTTCTAATGGAACTTGCTTATGAGCAACTGATGGTATATCCCTTCAGGAAACTATGCTTGTTCAGGCTGATGACATAGAACTTCTCCATACTCTCTTTACACAGATATAGTTATCTCCACTCCTGTTTATTCTATACAATTGGACTCAGCACAGACACCATCGAGGCCATTGAATAAAAGATATATGCAAAGACAAGTCTTGGTCTTGCAAAATTCTGTCATATAATCTTGGTGTCATTTCGGTCACCTAGTCCATATTCTCTACCTACTGATCTCTCCTCTTCATCTCCAAACTTCCCTTTTTTATCACCATCAATTATCAGTGCATCTTGATTCCAGATTGGATCAATTTCAGACAGAGTTTGTTGGTAGCAATTTAAAATTTCCTCCTATTTTGATTTAGTGACTGGTAAGTAAATTTTAATACTACTCATGCTAAGTATTATTATAAGACTATGAATAGTATCCTATAACTGACATTATTGTAATACATCTGGAAATATCTTTGTTGATTAATGTGACAATACTGCTCTTCAAATTGTCATGCTTGGAATAGTAAAGCCATAGTTTTTTCATCTTGAGAAATGGAGAGCATGTTTTCCCCTTTTGCTTTTCATTCTATAGATATTTGTGCATTTTATGATGATAATTTGTCTTCTCAAGCCTCCTTTTGAAATCTGTTCTGATATATTTTTTTTGGGGGGGGCATCACTGCTCTCCGGTGGTGGGAGTAGGAGGCCCAGCCCCACTGCTGGAATTGAACCTCCGTCCCACTGGGCCGCAGTCCCGCGCACAACCACTACGCCACCGGGGCTCAGCCTCCTGTTCTGATATTTTACCTGATCATTTTTCCCTTTCACTTTGCTGTTCTATTGTACAAGAGAAAGTTTCTACCATCCACCTTGGATTTTCATCCTTGCTTTTTAAAGATCTTTCAGTTTCTTCATATGATGGCTTTGATGTCAGTTCGCAACTTGCTTGGTCTTTGGTCCTAGGTGTTAAATGAATCAGATATGCTTGGGGTGGTTTATAGCTTCGGCTAGAATGGCCTTAAAGTTGTCTCTTATCCACTTGTCTCTCTTCACCTTGAACTTCAAGTTGCATATGAGCAATTAGTGGTTTGGTCCTATAATTGACCACCACTACTTCCTAAATAGTAATATTGAATTTCTCCATGGATTCCTCAGAAATTCCCTTTAATTTCAGTAGATTGCATCTATAAATCATTGCTTCTTAATTCAAAGGAATTTACTTTTCTAATTCCAGTTTGATAGTGCAGATGGCTCCTGCTGCATGTTTCTTTTCATTTACTATAAAAGAATATAGTTTACGAATTACATTATCTATTCCAAAACATAGTTTGTAGTGTTCTATAACAAATAGTGCACTAGATATAATAAAATGCATTTAGAAGGGGGAAATATGCTCTTTTCAAGCAGTGGAACACCTTCTCTTTGTTTGCCACTCTTTCCTTTATTATTTCCATATTAACATTGTTCTCTATTAACAGAAATTTTATACACAAAGTGTTCATTTATTTACTTAAGGTAAGACAAAGCACTTTACCATATATTCTCTAAAGACATATCTAGAACAACCACTGTATAGTAACTTAACTACCTCTTTTGGAAAGTATCATAGACTGACAAAAAAACAAACAAACTGTTTTGGAAGAAGTATAGCCAGAGTGCTTTTCTTCAATTTAGTTTGACTTAATTTCCTAGGAGGAAAGAAGAGCATATTTATTTACTTAAAATTTTATTATGAATTTTGATTTAATAAATATAAATACCATTTCATAGTTTAATCACATCAAGGAGAATAATGCAATTGCTACCACAATCTGTTTCCAGGAATTCATTTTCTACATAGACTCATTGACATCCTCTCCTTTTTGTCCCAGAATCACCACTCTAACTCTCCCCAAACCCTTATTTTGATTTCTGTCTCTATAAGTTCACCTATCATGGGTTTCACATACCCAAAGGGGAAAAACATATAACACAACTTCCAATGGCATACACCTCTGAAATGCGCTCTACTATGAACAAGCTCTAACCCAACTAAACAATATAAATCAAAAATGCAGAAAATCATGGAAACCAGATCAATTCCAGCCTATATCAAAGGGAGGAAATTTATTGACAAGGTTTTAACTGTTCAATTCAGATTTATGCTTTTGGTGTTCTATGGTTCTCTCCCCCATTCTACTTAGTGACCACTTTCCTCCTATCCCTCAATTTTAAATCAGGGGAGGCTTATTTTCTATATTGTTCCCACAAACTAACCTTGAGCACCCCCTGGCATCTTTAGTTTTTTGCAATCTGGATTCCCACAATGTAGGCTCTGACACGAATTCTTTCTTCTCTTCTGGATGATATGGACTGCAATCCGTCAGTGACTGGTGATGGTGTGTGACTCCTGCATGTGAGTTAGTTGACATCTTCCTTAGATGGCTGCGTGTTTGGACACAAGCCATTTAGACTGTAGCCAGGCACCATCTAAATTCTTCACCACATTATCTCTGTTCCCTTCCTGAAGGCAAATATGAAACTGGGCCATGATTTAAGAACTAATTATTCTTAGGTTGAAGATAAGTTTTAGTGCAGGCCCCAAACCCATTTCTGGATCTATGTCTGGGTGTTTTCCCCCCTTTCTTTTAATTTGCTGTTACTTGAGAGTTAATACCTATGTCATATCATTCCATACTTCAAACATACGTTTCCTTCCTTGACATTGTCTCCCTTTTATCCACCCTACACCCAACGCTGCTGCACCCACTTCCCAAGTCTTTGCTTTCCTGTCCCTCTAGGTTCATCAAGCCTGGATTTCAATGACCTAAAAGAAGAAAGAAAAGAACATTGACAGAAGAACCAATATCACAAATTTAAGAGGGTGACCCCCAATGGTATAGCACCTCTGAGTTATACCCTGATATGAACAAACATAATCAAAATAAGACAGAATGTGCATTCACAGGAATGTTGGAAGTCATACATATCTTAATACACCATGCTTTGATATAGCAAGACCGGGTTTGTCTGCCAACCAACAGTACACCACTTTTGATACAGCTGTCTTCTGCTTCCTGAGAAAACATGTATTTTTTGACTTAATCCTCAGATTCCAAGTGTGTCTGAGACAGAGTTCAGGTCACCCAGTTGAGTTTTGACGTTGGATCTCTTCAATGAAGTCTTTAGTGTCTAGCATGTGCCCCAAAGACCCAGATTCATTGACCCAGTGTTCTATGGCTCCTGACCATGGTTCCCAGGATACCCCAAGGTACCCAAGTTCAGGGTTGCCCACCCGCTGCACACCACCAAAGACTTCCCACTTAGTGTCCCCCAAACCATTCTCAGTCACTCCTACCCCTACCTGGAGGTCAGCTGTCCCTCCCCTTCCACCAAAAGAAGTACAACTTTGCTACCCTCCTGTGACCTCTCCCCTCCCCAACATTGTCCCTCACATCAGAAAAACTCATCCCTCTGATAGCTCTGCCTCCCCCTTGGGGGACCTAACCCCAGGTATACCTCGCAGCCACTCATCAAATAGCCTCTCACCCCAACCCCCAACCATTTGATCACACCTAACTGGAGGTCACCTTGTGTTAGTCTAGGTAGACTAGAAAAATAAATATGAGTGTTTTATATAAAGTGTACATTAATACAAAATCCCAACCGGGTGCTGCCCAATCCTATAAGTCTGACATTTGCTTCTATGTCTGGCACCAATCTACAAAGTCCTTTCTCTCACAAAACACATGCAACGATGTAGAATGCAGGAGGAAAGCCAAATCAGTGAGTGTGTGAACATCTCAACGCTGGCAGGGGTCTCCGCTCGGCTGCTCCAGAGCCTGGTCTGCCTTAGGGAAGATTCATGTGACTTCTCCTCAGAGATGTCTCACAGGAAGTGATCCTTGCCAGCTGAAGCAGGGAACTGGCTAAGGCAGTTGTACCCTGGTCGAACTATCAGAGAGCAAGAGACCTGAGAACTAGAAAGGTGAGGTTCACTGAGTCATTTATCTCTCTGCCTTTCATCTAACCCTACATGTGTCTATTGGCCAGGTTGGCACAGTAAATTTTAACTATCTCATCCCTCCAGTGAAGTGGCCCACCCTATATTTACCTAGAGCAGATGGTGGATGACTTATTAGCACCTGTCTGGCTCTCTACCAGCCTGTCAGGTGTCCCCTGGCCAGAAGGTTGGTTACCCTTATAAACCTGACCTTGTTTCTACAGTTGTGGCTCATACAGTTTTTAATCCTTTGATGCTGACTACCTACTCAGCATAATGTCTTCCAGGTTATCCCATAAGTTGTGGAGTTTCATGGTTTCATCATTTTTTAAGAGGAGCACAGTATTCCATTTTGTGTAGATACCAGAAGTTTTTTCATCCATTCTCCCACTGATAGGAATTGGGCTATTTCCAGCTTCTTGCTATTGTGAACTCTGCTGCAAACGAATATGGAGGATCTAATGGCCTGCTCGTGTTCTGTTTCTTTTTTTCTCTTGGGTATATGTGCAGCAATGGTATGGCTGGATCATATTTCAATTGCCACCTGCTTTAGGTATTGTTATATCCCCTTCCACAGTGTCTATTTACAAGTTCACCAGCAACTGATGAGAGTTTTAATATCACCACACCCTCTTCAACATTTTTTGGTCTCAATTTCTGTTGTTTAAATGAGGCTACAGTTTCAGGTATTTGGTGGTATCTCATGGTGGTTTTGACATGCAGATCCTAGTGGTCCAGAGTAATCGGCCTTTCAAAGAGGGGAAGCTATAGAGAGAAATAATGAATTACTTAGTGGTTCTATGGAGTTTTTGCAACTGTAGGAAAAAAGATTATAGATAGATCCTGTATTCTTTATTTAGTCATCTTATTGAGAAGATTGACATTGATATAATCCACCATTATTATTCAGCTTTTTAGATGTTATTTGCACTCTTATTTATGTACTTTGTTCTATATAATTTTGCCACAGAAACTATATGTTTTAATGCATAAATAGTTCCTTAAATTTAAATCACCTGTTGAGAGGTCCTTACAGTTTTGATTATATGTGATTGATTGCAAGTATATAAAAATTGTATACTGAATTGTCTTTAAAATTATAACCAGTAATGCTTTTTATTTTAAACCTGGTTTGTTCAGAAAATTACTAAAGAGTATGCCAGATTTGAGCATTGTTTCCAATTTAGAGGTAACATAAAGAAACAGTATTGTCCATTTTTGTGGGTGGTAAATTCATATTATAGTTTTTAATCAGAAGTTCAAAAGGAGTTCAGGAATATAAATCCATTTTTGGTGTTTGGGGCATCAGCTCATTAAGAGTAATAGAACAGACTTTCAGTTTGAAAAGGCAAAGCCTGAAATGTGTAATGATTTCACTTTCAAATTTCTTTTATCTCAGCGCTTCTACTTCAACAAATCCAAGTGCTTCAGATATAATAAGAAGACTAATGAGCATTGCAGATGATTAGGAAAATATTATAATGCATCCCAAGGCATAATGACATCTCCCACCCCACACCCATTTTTTTTAAAGAAAGTTTTCATTGTCAAGACTTTTCTTGCCTGAATATGTCCTCAGTTTTTAACAGAAACAAAATTTTGAACAAATCTATGAAGCAACTATTCTTGGAGTAAGAATTCTTTGCTTGTAAAGGAACTTTTATTAACCGAAGCAAAGACGATACATGTGCTTCAGGATTACATCCTTAAAATACAATGTGCCAAAATGGGTCATTTGAAGTCACTGCCTCATTGCAAGTTGGACTTGGCATTTTGCTGGTTAGCTCACCATGTACTTCTAGGTATGTTCTCTAGAAAGAGGTGACAAGTCCGGCCTTTGGATGTGTTACTTGGATGCATTATATAAGAGGGCCATTTTCTAAAAAAGTATTTTACTTCTTCAGAGTCAGAATGCAGAAGTTCTTTCATTAGGGACAGTTATGATACAGCAAGTGAGAGAGGTACCCGGTATCATTCTGTTCAAAGTGGACTTTATGGGATACCAACCAGGAAAGAGCCCCCAATTGGGGTTATGCAGTATAATTTCTTCTCTTTTTACAGAGCAATAAATAAAGAGCATAATCTGACCCACAAAATGAGACATCTGGAACCCGCCGTAGCATATCGCATAGTGTAGGGCACCTCTAGAGTCTCCTCATATAATTCCTAGCTGTTTTTGCCTCTCTTTCATGCCAGCTTTGAAGACACATTGCTTTTATAGGTACATCAGCCTTCAGGGAATAGCAATTTCCTCCTCACCCCAATCACGCCCTCCTTCCCAACACAAATGTAACTTTTTAAACTGTTTGTCTTTGGTCAAAAATATATTACTTAGTACACTAAGCAAATAGACCTATAATTTGTCATGGGAATTATTGCTTCCTGTGGCTTTTTTTAGTGTTTTATTTTCCATTTGCTGAGCAATAGTAATGAGAGCTGATAACCCTGCCATTTATTTTTTATTTTTATAATAATCTCATAAAACTATTTTGAAATATGATCTGTCTTCAATGTAATGGATAAGCTACTATGCTGCCAGGAATTATACCCAACTTCCTCACTAAATAGTCTCAGGAACTCCAGCAACAACCCAAGCCCACATACAGAAAACAAGAAACCACGCAGAACACATACATTACAGTTCTGTGGTGGTGTGTTTACCCAGCAAGGCCACTTAGGCATGATTATAGCACCAAAAATACTAAATCAAGATTCAAAATATGGAAATACTGACATAATTCTGGTCTCAATTATGAGGTACTTTGAATTTTGAAATTGTTTTATAGTCACAGATTAAATAACTATTTTAAATAGCACACTTAAATATGAAATGAAAACCAACTTTAAAAGAATATGATTCAATTATACTTCTGTCTGTTAGTTTTCAATTATACTTGTTTCTACTATGCAATATCCTGGCAATACATATGTTTTCAAGGCTGTAATTTTTAAATGTAGCTTTTAAACTTTATCTTAATTTTATTCAAGACTATAATTTACATGGTTAAATAATTACCATATTCTATTACCCTTTCTTTATAGGTTCTTCTTTTAATTTCAATAGCAAACTATGTCTTTGTGTATGTTATTATTAGCCTTTTCACTTCTACAAATTTGCTTTGAAGCACTTATTTTTTGTTTGTTTTCCTTCTGGAGATTAAGTATAGGAGATACATTAAATATCAAGTTGAGTAAGTAAAGCACCTTAAAAATTAAAGGACATCAGTTTTCTTTTTCCTTGAATTTGACATATGTCTAGCCCAGGTAGAACAAGACATTATTTGTTCTATAATATTTATAAATTATATTATGCACACTTTGAATGCAGAAAAATTATTTTTTGCCTCCACTTATTATTTTTTAATCATTTTAATCATACAACTCTTATGACGATCAATACATACATCCATTGTATGCAGATCACATGTGTACACGTGCTGCCTTCCTCATTCTCCAAACCTCCTCCCTCTACCTAGACCCTTGGCATCAGCCCCCATATTGCCCCTTATTCTTGAGTATCTCTGTGAGCTGTGGTCAAGTATAAGGCACTCGTCTAGCCATCATTTCTTATGTGATGTCTTACAGATCTGGAGCTCTATGTTCATGGTTAGAATCTTATGAGTATGATATGTTGAAAAGTCAAAGTCACATCTCAAAAGTTGCTGCTCTGTGTGTAAGGGTAAAGACAAGGTGTGCCACTTTTTAACAGTTTAACAACATCTCTCAGCTTTTAAAAATAAAAATAAAAATATTACAATACTATATTTGCATTCTATGGAAATTTGTGTTGCTCCATATAGAGCAAAATTTTAATCAAGAGCCCCACCCCACTCCCAACCTGGTCAATGGTGCCCCACTTAAAATTTAGTCACTTTAACCTGGGGACAATTTAAGGAGAACATATTTGAGATCTGTGTCTGTTGTGGTGAAGACTATGACCAGAGCTATCAGAGCTATCAGATATCAGATAGCTCAGGGATAGGACAGAGAATCGGTGCCAAGAATATCAGGGAAAGCAGCAGGCTGGCCTCCATGTGCATGGACACAGATGCCAAGCAACCATGTAGCAGAAAGGCTGAGGATTAGAGGAGGACTTGATGGCTGGCTGAGGAGAGGTGCCACTGAGAACTGTGCCTCTCTCCTTAATGTTTCCGAATTCTGGTTGTGGCAGTCTCTTAACTTTCCTAAGAAATGTCCATAAATAGTAGCATTGTCTGTGAATTCTGAGTGGTTATTGCAATGAACTGTAGAACTCTTCATAGTAAAACTGCTCTGGGAGAAATGGTAGGAATTGGGTAAAGAGGTGTGGAGGGTGGAGGATGTATGACCTTGGCCTCAAGGCAGGATGGAAGCCCAAGGTCAGCAATGAACCTCCGTGATATTTAAACACTATTTGCTGACTATTTTCTGTATTTAATGAACTGTTCATGTTCCTGACTGTGCTTCTCAAGTAATATGCCTCTCAAATAAATGCTGAGAAAGTGCAAAGAAAAATAATGACAAATTTGAACAATTGAAATTAACAATATCTAAGAAATGAAGATATTCAAGATTATGGGACATCCATCTGGATGTGAAGGTAAATTTTCTCAATATTATTTTAAACTTTATATCACTGGTTAACTTAATGATACTATTGATAAAATTGCTATATATTCCAGGGGAATTTTTGAGACTATTGCCCAACAAAATGATAATGCATTCCCTAAAATGGACCAGAGACATTTAAGCCATAGACATAGGAATGGATTTGATTTCACACTAAATTTTAAGGCCTAATCCAAGAAAAATTAATTCTTTAGATGTGGTCCAACTCAATATTTGTCTTTGTGAAGAGATCACTGGATCCATGAGTACTACAGCCAGGTGTGGGGAGTAAATCATCTCACAGAAAGAATTCCATCTGGCTTAAAAAGCTTGTTCAAACAGAGAGCTGTCTGCATAGGAGTCAGATTTGTCTACACAGAAAGAAATCAACCAGCAAGGGTAAAATATTATTAACACTCCTTTCCAATATCAGAGTGGGACATTGTATCAGACCTTAAATTCTGAGCACCCAATCTTCAGAAGGTTTTGGGTGATATGGTAATATTTAACAGTGTACCACTTGATTTTCCTTCTAATCAATTTTCAACGTGTTATGGTTTTTATGGCATTCTTCTATATTTTAGAATGGGGTCTTTTGTGCTTTATTCTGTTGTAGTTATTTTTTTGTTGATGCTTTATGTACTTATTTTTACTTGTATACTTTCCTTTATAAGAAGTTCAGGATAGGTAATTCTCTAGCCATAGGAAGTAGATTAATAATTTCTTGGCCTAAAGATGGGGAGATTGTGGAGAAGTAGAGAATTGTAATGGATACAAGAATGAAGAGAATACTCTAACATTGATTGCAGTGATAAATGTGCAACTCTTTCAACTATCTTAAGCATCTATTATATGATTCTTGAATTATCTGTCACTAAAACTGGTAAAACTAATCCAATTAAAAAGTGGGCAAAAACAAAATGAACAGATATTCCACACAAAAAAAAAATGACACTGAAAAGATTAAAGCACACAAAAAATAGGTTCACAGTCGTTAGCCACCAGTAGATGCAAATCAATACAACAATGAGATAGCAATTGGCCAGCCTGAAGGATGTGCTTGATAAGGTAGCTGGGTAGTGGGAAAGACGCAGTGTGAGATGGATTGGCACCATGGCCGCAGCAGTGGCCTCAAACAGCATCACTCGGGAGATTGTACAGAACTGGGCATTGTCTTGCTTTGCTGCATGTAGTTGGAATCAACTCAGTAGCACCAAAACACATCAGATCTTCTTCCATGTCATTGTATGGGTTTGACTCAAAAGTCTCTTGCTAAGCACTCTATGGAGGAAGCTAACACCACTTTCAAGCATCCTTGAAATTGTTATTCATTGGTAAAGATAATTATAATCAAGACAAAAAGTTCATTTAATTCTAATTGAAAATTTAGATACACACATGAACTCCTAGTAGCCATGGCATATAATAGTGTCATCGTTTATCTTCATAAAGATTACCTGAAACAGTTCTTACCCTCTTTTTGTTGTTGTTTGTTTTGTTTTGTTTTTATGGGAAGAAGGCAAGCAGGCAAAAACATACTAGATTCATTCCTTCTGAACATTATTATGCAGCCAGTTGCTTTTCTCCTGGTTCCTTTCCAGCTCAGAACTTATGTACACATGACATCACCTGGTTATTTTGATATTATAGAAGATGTGGAAGGGGGCTTCTAAAACAGACACAGTCCAATTTGTATACGTTTTTAAAGTATGTGCTCCTCTTACATTCCTTAATCTAAAAAATGTAGATCAAATGATAATTTTCTATATAGAATACTATAGGGTAACTGTTTTATTAATTTCATTAACTTATTATCAATTTCTTCTCTAGGATAACTATTTTATTGATTCTAAACTTCTTAATTGAATCAAAATAATGTATTTTATTAATACACACATAATGACAAGTTCTTTCAAAAAGAATGAAGATCAAAAAAAGAAAGAAGAATAAAATGTATGTCAGAAAAAAATTCTGAAACATGATCTTGTATGTAGAGTCTCCAATGTAAAAAGAAGAAATGATGAAGTAAAAGTTGAACACAAAGTATCAAAGGCCACCCATGAAGATTAAGTAAAGTACTATTAAGACAAACACACAAACACAAAGACATACACATGTATGCAAAAAGTGAAGAGATCACTCTTTAATTAATCATTTTATTGGGGAGCTATTACACATCTTATAATAATGCATAATTCACATATATTAATCACATGTGTATATATGCTTGCCATTATCATTTCCAAAACATTTCCTTTCTACTTGAGTCCTTGAGTCCTTGGTATGAGCTCCTTTTCCCACTGCCCCTCACATTCCCCACCCTCCCATCTTCATGAATCATTGATCAATTATATATTATTAATGTTATTTTGTATGTTATGCCATCTGTTGTCTCCCTTCACCCACATTTTTACTATTCATCTCCCATGGGGTGGGGGGTGCAGGTGGGGGATTATATGTCCAATCTTGTGATCTGTTCCCCCTTGTGACCAGTTCACTCTGCATTTTTAAAGCTGAATAAACTAAAAAAAAAAAAAGCATTCAAGCCTGGGGTTGCAATATAGAAATATTCCATGGATAAAATATTTAAAAGTATAGAAATGATTAAGATAAGAAGGCAATAATACACAGAGTCCACTGTACTAAAAATAACTGGTTGCTGTTCAACCATTTCAGGTGGGAGTATATGATCAACAACTGGTAGTATGAAAGTAAAAATCCAAACTGAAGGATTGGTGAAAAAACAAAAGTCAATTGATTGATGGAATATTAACTGAGCATAGGCAATGGTAGAAGCTATCTCTCATCTATACCTAAAAATTTGGAAAACCAATCTTGTCCAAATGACTTGAAAAGGTCCTTTCTGTGTCCCTCCCAAAGAAAAGTGATCATGTAGAATGCAGAAACTATTGAACAATGTCATAAATCTCATATCCAAATAAAGTAGCACTGAATTTTATTAAATATGGTTGCAGCAGTACATTAATAGGGAACTGCCAAAAATTCAAGGCAGATTTAGAAATAGATATGGGAAAAGGGATATATTTGTTGATAACAGATGGATCTTGACAGAAAACACAGCATACCAGAAAAATAGTTACCTGTCCTTCACTGACTGTGTGAAGACAATATACAATCTTAAGAACTATAAATAGCTTGTAAAGTATGGGAATTCTAAAACACTTCATTGTGCTCACGTTGAAACTGTATCCTGTGCATAGACAAAGAGACTCTTGTTGAAAAACAAGCACATCCTGTATAGTTCAAAATAAAGAAAAGATGTGTGTGTCAGAATTTTATTCTGTTACCCTATTTATTTATTTTGTATGCTGAACAAGTAATCCAAGAAGCTGTACTTTAATGAAGAAGAATGCAGCAAAAGAATTGGGTGAGGAAAAAACCAACCACCTGGGAGATGCATATGGCACACCAAGCTCGCTGAACAGAATTGGATCTGGACTACTTACTGATGACAATGAAAAGTCCCAGTCTTCTGGATGGATTATAGTTTAATGTAATTTTTTAAATTCTCACAGTTGGACCAATAAGCAACAACACAATAAATGGAAAATATTTTAAGTAGTAAGTGATTTCATTACTGGGTTTTAGAACGAAGTCCAAAAGAAATAGCTGCCAGAAAATCAAATAGCGTATTTCAGTAGATAAATTTTCTGCAAAGATCTCTTCAACCTGTTAAAAACAGTCACCTTGAAGATTAAAGTGCATCTAATCCAAGCTTCTGAGTTTATATGTATTCAGAAATGACAATGAAGAAGTATTAAGTGAAGAATAGATAACTTTGGGTTATGGTATTGGAAGAAGATATTAAATATACCATGAATTGCTGAAGAAAGAAACACATTTCTTTTGAAAGTATAGCCAAAGTACTCTTTAGAAAAGAGAATGGTAAAACTTCTGGTGATAAGTTTGTATTCATCACCAGGAAGAAACAATCCCTATAGAAGAACATAATGCATGATAAAATCAAGGGTCTTTGAAAACAAGGAAGACCCTCAGTGGGGTGGACTGACACGAGGCCTGCAACAATTGCCTCAAACATAGGAGGGACTGTGAAGGTGGTAGAACAATGGGGAATGGTTGCTTCTTACGTATCAGGAGGTTTCCAAAAGGTCATGGGGAAAATTCACCTTACAATAACAGGAATAACACTTCTCTTATTTTTTTGAGGATGCCCACATTTTCAGTTTTCATGGGCCTCACAAAGTATGTAGCCAGCCTAGCTAACTAATAAGAACAGTTTGCTCATTTAATAACAAATCATAGGCAAGAACTCTGCACATGCCATGGCCTGAGGAATGATAGGAGGAGGCACTCACTATTTACTCTTCAATAGCTCAGTAGTCAAGAGGTTAACTTTTTAGTGCTCAAACCAAGTTTAAAACCCACGGGAAGTATAGACACTGTTTGGGAAAAGTAGCAGATGAAGTCTTGATACATTACTTGATTTCCCTTACTCTCTTAATGAGGGTTTGGCTGGAAATGGTTCTATTACTAGAAACACTTAGAGCAAGGATGCAGTTCCTGACACCTTCTACTTGATTTATTCTGCAAATGTCATATGCACAGAAGCAGCTTCCTGACTTCTTTGGCTCAACTTCTTTGGCTCAACCATCTCCTCTCTATTTCCAGCATTGGCTATAATTCCTTATATTTTGATAGTGGCTCAAAAAGCAGCACTAACTTTGACAGAATAGCACATATCAAGGCAGAGTGAGTTATAATCCATGATGCGATAAAAAGTCCAGAAAAGCAAAAATGGAAAGATGTTTTACATGTGAGAACATGGATCATATATGCAGCTCAATAAAAATATGTAATCTCATAGGTGGTTGAGGAACCAGGTGTCTTCTAATTTTAGGGCCATCTTAGTATCTGAATATTTTCAGTCTATGTCAAGTGTATAAACAAACTAGTGGCAGACCTTATATATGAGGTGTTAGCTTAATAGTTAGTACTTGACTCCTTCCGGTGAAAGTTCCCATTGGTTTTAAAATGTAATTCTACTTAACCTGTTTCTATAAATTGTGATTCACTTTTAAAAGACTAGAAGGCAGGATCATGACACACATTTTAGTGAGATATTAGCAAAAATGATTGCAAATGGAACTTAATATGTAATAAAAATAGTAGAAATTCATGTTAAGAAATAGTTTTCTTATTTTCTACTACTGTTCAGGTTTGGTAATGATAGGTCACTAACCAAATTCAACTTATTATCTGTTTTTGTATGACACACAAATTGATGATTGGTTTCATATTTTTGAAGGCTAGAAAAAGAGTACATAAAACATATGAAGCAAATAAATAATAATACAATATCAATGTCTATAAATAAGTTTTTCTGGAACACAGACCTTTTCATATTTTTATTCAATACCTAAGACTTTTAAGACAATAGCAGAATTCAATAGAAAAAGAAACTTTTTGATCTTTGGACATGTTTACTAATTTACAAAGGATCTCAGTGTCACAGTGAGTGGCGAGAACTGAATTATGAACTTCAAATTCGAAGATTCAAGTGATCCATTGTCAGAACCTAAAGACACACATCTACTTTGTCCTATGAAATTGACTGAATGGCAATAGCTTTCCTTTGTGTTGGTGCTTTACAGAGAAAGTTTGCAGGCCCTTATTCAAAGTAACACATGCAGAATTCACCTATAAAGCAAAAACGGGAGACAAAATGAAAGGATTCATAGGAATAGGGCCCTACGTGGGTTAGGAAACTTAACAACTGCCTTTTCTTTCTCCTTTGTACTTTAGTTTTATTAGAAGGCAATAAATATTTTCAGAATATTTAAGTCCAACATGAGAAAAAAAGAATCACTGAGAGAAATGTTTTTTTTTCTTCTATAATTCATAAAAGAAACATTGAGACAATCCACACACAAGATGTTAGGCCAGCTTCGATCTAGCCACAGTACGATCATAACAAATGAAAAATATCATTGGAGAGACAGAATTCACAACATGTGACTTCAGAAAGCTGCCTAAATCGGTTCCAGTGTCTTCAGAAACTGTAGAATCAGCAGATTTCTCATAAGAGCACCGGTGAACGGTCTTCCCAGAAAAGATCTTCTTTTTATTCTCCCTGCTGTTTGGCTTAATATAATTCAGCAAACCATTTTTCCCCTCATTTCCTTTAGAGCCAGTGCTCCCATCCATTTCAGAGTGTACACCAAGCCATCACATGAGTGTAAAGTATTTATTTTTATGCAAATGTGGGTATCTATCTGGAAACTTCTGGTCTCACATTACTGGGCAGGCTTTAAAAATAACTTTCTCAATGTGTTGAAGAATATTTTCTTCATTTTACAGCATTACTCAACTTAGAGCGATTAGTGTGCACCATTACACTTTAAATATACACATATCTCTATACACTTTGCTCATCATATGCACTTTAAAAGGATAACCCCAAACAGAATTAAAATACTTTTCATTATCATCAGTCCCACTATTTGAGGAAATCATCATAATTTCAATGCTTATTCTAAATGCCTCAAAACAAAATTTTGACCTGCATTTATTGCACTTGTTTGTCTTTAAAATGAGACTGAGAACACAAATGGAATGTCATATACTTATACTTTAGGGAATTAATACTTTAGCTGTCACTCCAAAGGTACCAGATTGCTTTTCACTTGTGATTTACAGACGCACTTGGATGTTGCTGAATGAAAATGCCAATGTACATTTAGATTACTACTTTAACAATCACAGTATTTGAAAATTAAATAGGTCTTTAAAATCAGTATTATACAACTTGTTTGAAAAAAATTTTAAAACTGTATGCTAAAAGTATTGCTAGCTATTAATCTACTGATATTTTAAAGCTCTAAACCAAGTGTTTATATCATAGAGAAATGTTTTTTTCAAATCAATAGATCTCAAATAGTTTAATGGGATATAAACTTACTGGAGAATTTTCCACACACAGGTAGTTAAAAAGAAAACAAAAATCAAGAAAGCAAATGAGCAAAAATAAAACAAACTGTCTTTGAGAAGTAAGTTTCTGTCTTCTGTAGAAATTTTCACACACACAGTCATACAACACATACGGGGTTCAAAGAATTTGTTACCCATTTTGATCATCTGTTCACTGCATAATTTTAGAGCAAAGTTTTTGAACACTTCCCATATATTTAGACTGGATCTAATTTGAAAAAAATAAAATGATAGACTCCAGAGGAATAATGCTGCATTTATTGTCCAAAAGAATATTCTGAGTCTGAGCCCTGGTGGTGTAGTGTTTGTGTGCGGGACTGCAGCCCACAGGGTTGATGGTTCAAGTCCAGCAGCAGCTCTCCTGGAGCAAGGCTGGGCTTCCTACTCCCACCAGGGCATTGATGCCACACACAAAAAAGAACATTGTGAGATCTTGAAGTACAATGCTGGCTTGGTAGGATGATATCTGCCCTCGTTGTTTGAGGTCGTTTTCTAAAGAAACAAATCCTATGACATCCATCTATGTATAAGATGGAGATTTATTTCAAGTGGTAATTATATATCAAGAGGCATCCAAGCCTAGTCCATCTCTAGTCCATAAGTCCAATGATAGTGAATAAGAAATAAGTTCCACCCCAGACTCACGTAACTATAGGCTGGTGATGAAGAAAAATGAAGCAGGAAGATCACAGGCTGTGGGCTATATAGTTGAGTGGATGCAGCTAATGGCTTAGTCCTCAAATTAACATCCTTTTTTTTCAATAATCTAAGGAGATTATGGTAGTTTGATGATTTGAAGTCAGCATAATGATGTATGAAAAACACAATGGTGGAACCCAACCTACAAGTTAGGTCATAGCTCGGATGATGCATCCCTGGAGTTGTGGTCTTCTTCTAAGAAGGACCCTAAGAACCTCCCTACCACCACCACCCCTCTCTGTCTCATTGCCTGCCTGCTTACTGGGGTCCTGCTACTTGCTGAGAGCTGTCGGTGCTGCTCTGTGCTCATTAATCTTGGATTCGCATGAGTCTGCACCCTGGCATGTGATCACTGGCATGTGATCTTCCATGCTGCATAACTTCCAAAGCATGAGGCTTTGAAGTATGCAAAGGGACTCATGGAATAATATCAGCCTTATGGACTAGCATGGTACCAGACTCAGATACCTTATTTCTATATAACTACTTATTGACATAAAACACTTTCTTGTACATGAATGGCACTGGATTTATTTCTCTAGTCAACTCAGTCTAACAAAGAGGTCTTGTGAAGAATATTTACCCAATGCAATGCATAAATTGATAACTTGACTACTGATCTCATGAATTGACTTTGAATCTAAATAAAACAAAATCCTGGACAGTTTAAATCTTTTTTTTCATTGACCATGATCTATCAACTTTATGGTGGTTTATGGTTTCAAAATTACTTTTAGTCCAGCGTTCCAGAAATTAATTGCCAACCGAGAATGGTTAGTTGCTGAGATGAAATGGAACTAACTTGCAATTCTTACTATAAGTAGGAGGTGTCTCAATAGCAGGATTGGTGGTTTGTTGGGTGTCAAACTGCAAGGTTATTAAACCAATAGCTTCCTCTTGGGAGACAAATGAGATTTCCTCTTTCACTGAAGAGTTACAGAATCAGAAACCCCTAAGAGCAGTTCTACTCTTCCTTAGAGGATGCTGTGAGTTGTGAATCCATGTCACTAAGAGAAAAAGAGATCATGATAAAAGTGACCCTATAGGACAAAATAGCCTTTCCCTGTGAGTTTCTGAGACCATAGCACTTTCTAGGAGTGAATTTCACAACTGGAACGGGACAAGAGGTAGTATCATGATACACAGAAAGAAAAATGAAGTTGTCAAGGATTTTATTTGCTGAGATATTCAATCAAAGATCACACAACCAACAGTCCAGAGACTAAGTGACCTTTCATTGGGTAAATCTGCACAGGATCTTTTTAGAATGCTCAGATGTTACTCAGAAGACTAAGGTGCACTTCATCCAACCCATGACATTGTCAATTGCCTCATGTGCTGCTGGAGACAGACAATGAAAAAAAAAACCTGAAGAAGAATTGGTGCATATGAATTGTGGCTACACTCAAGAATATTCAAAGTACTTTTGACTTTCAAAAAGAGAAGCAAATCTATCTTGGAAGGATTAAGACCAAAGAGCTCTTAGCTGCAAGGGTGGTGAGAATTCATCATACATATTTTAGATGTGTTCTCGGAAGAGAAAAGTCCCTGGAGAAATACATCTTGTTGGCTAAAGTTGGAGGGCAGCAAAAGAAAAAGAAAATCTTCAATGAGATGAATTGACACAGTGGCTTCCTCAATGAATTCAGGTATAGCAACAAGTGTGAGGATTGCCCAGGTATGGGGAATGTTTAGTTAAGTTGTACATGGGTTTCTATGCATCAGAACAGACTAGGTATTAGCAAAGAGCTGTGGAAAGAACAGTTGGTGTCAGAATTGGGCAAAGAAGGGAGGGACATGTTCAACCGCCATCTACATGCAATTTGTCTTGAGTTGGTGTGGCTCTCGATACTCCTTTCCCCTTTGTATACCAAAGAGGGTCAGATGTTGCCAACATAACATTTCTTGATAAGATAATACATTGAAATTGATTGTACTTCTCTCCTAATATATCATATGCCATTTATTGAATGCTATCCTGTGTATATATGCATACATAAACATCTTCTTTGTGCCATAGAGCTGTATACATTTTGGATCTTATATTTAATGATTTTTTCAATTATTAAGTTTTCTGTTTCAAAGATCTTTAACTAACTGGTGTCATTGAGAACATAAAGTGGGATTTGAAAAAAAACTGGTTTTCTCCAAAGATTTTTATGACTTAATACTAATAGATTTTATTTACATCAAAATTGGTACTATTAGGAGAGTTGAAAAGTTATAAAACTGTCAGAGCAAACTAATTCATTTTATTGCATGCACTTGAACATAGACAGTATTTTATTAAACTTTTTAATTTTCATAATACATTTTATTTATAAATAAAATAGCATACAGTTTCTAATTATGGTTTAAATTTAAGGTCTCCAAATACATACATTAATTATAAACGCAGCCAATGCAACTTCAAATATAATTTTATAATGTTTACCATTTTGTCCTGAAGAGTTATAAAGTCTATTTGCCATAATGTATTTGACCCAAACTTATATTTTTAAAAAATAACTTATTTTATAAGGAAAGGTATTAAATGCCAAAAGAAATTTGGAAAAAGCATGTTTTTGTAGACTCTTGGGAATAAGATAAGAACTGACACAATAAAGTCTGGATCCATTAAAAAAAAGTGGGAAATTAAATTTTAAAACTTCAAATTAACCTTATAGTATGCAGCATAACATTCCCAAAGATCTTTATATCCTAAATGATGCGAAGGATGAGGTTTTCTTCTCATGTAAAGAATAGAGTCTTGGAAATCCACAGTGATGGTTCTACCCTGTCCAGTAGGTTCGTTATGAGTCATAATTGACTTATGGCACTGAATCTATTTGGTTTGGTGAATAGAGTATAGTATGTTAGGAGGGAGACTGCAAAAAGAATTAAGCTTGCTGATTAACTGACTTTAAGATATGAAAATGATTCTGAATTATCCAAATTGTTGATAGGTCACCAAAAGGGATCTTATCAGATAAGAAAAAAATAAATGCACACTTATTAGAAAGAGATAAGAAATTTTCTTCATTTGCAGACATTTCCCATAAGGCATTTGAAGTCCCTAGTAGTAGGAATTGACATGATGACTGCTTTTTATTTGATTTTTGGCCTTAAGGCTATTTTTTGAACTGCATAGAGTGCTATATCAGAATTTATTACTTCCTCTTACCATTTTCTCTAATTTCATGGTAGTCATTACTGTCTTTAAAGAAAATCAATAACTATGAGCAACTTGCAGAAGTTGGAAAAGACAAGAATATGGCTATCTAGTGGAAAAATTGGAACACAAACAATTATACAAGCAAAAAAACCCCAAAAAACAGCCTCACCAAAACCTTGATTTTAGCCCAGTTGACAAAAGGATGTAGACTATTGTTGGCATTTTCTGAATATCAATTCATCTTAAAAGATTTCTGATATATTTTTTATTGATTTGAGCTACTTAACAAATTCTTATACTTATATGGCCTGGATAACAGATAACACTTTACAGAGTGGCAGGATACAAGATCAACAAACAGAAGTCAATCAGACTGCTACACATATTAGACAACACCCCAGAAGAGGTAATTTAAAAGGTAGCACACATTACAATAGCCAAGAACAAATTGAAATACCTTGGGCTATACCTAACTAAAAAAAACAGATTTGTATGATGAAAATTACCAAACACTATTACAAGAAACCAAGAGTGAACTCAGCAAATGGAAGAATATCCCATGATTGTGGATTGGCAGACTCAATATAGTAAAGATGTCAGTTCTGCCCAAAGTGCTATATAAATTTATTGCCATCCAATATAAATACCATCATCCTTCTTCAAAGTATTAGAAAAAAAAAACTGATTACCAACTTCATATGGAGCCCAAAATTAGCAGAGAACTCCTCAAGGAGGACAAAGTGGGAAGACTGGCTCTACCGACTTTAGCACATATTATAAAGTCACAGTGGTCAAAGCAGGGTGGTACTGGTATAGCGACAGATATTTAGTGCAATGAAAAAGAGCTGAAAACCCAGAAATAAAAGCATCAGGCAACTGATTTTTATAAGGGGTCCCAAACTATCAGATGGGAAGCAGATGCCCTATTCAACAAGTGGTGCTGGAAAACAAAAATGGGTATCTACCTGTAGAAAAATGAAGCAAGATCCTAACCTCACTCGAAGCAAAAGAATAAACTCATGGTATATCACAGACCTCAGGTAAAACCTCAAACTATTAGACTCATTAATGAAGGAATTGAGACAAACTTGAGAAGCTTGGCACAGGGAATGCATAAATGATCAGAAATAGGGAAAGACACAAATACAGGAATCACAAACTAGCAAATGGGATACACTGAAAATATATCTCACCTGTTATATTGAAAGAATTCACCAAGAGAGTAATAGACTCATAGACTGGGAAAACATCTTTAGCAATGACCCATCAGACAAAAGTTTTATTATTTAAATCTACAATACATTGCAAGCTTACAATATGAGAAAAAACTAACTGCCCACTAAGGAGGTGGGCAAAGGACCTGAACAGAATTTTCACAGGGGCAGAAATACAACTGGCTGTTAGGCATGTGAGAAAATGCCCCTATGGTTAGCCTTAAGAAAAATGCAAATTAAAACAACCATGAGATTGCACATAACACACTCAAACTAGCCCAATTTAAAAAAAAAATCAGAAAATAATAAGTGTTGAAGGGGATGTGAGGAGAAAACAACTCTTGTCCACTGCTGGTGGACCTGTAGGTATGTGCAGCCATTATGGATTTGGTGATATCGATTTGGTGATAGAGAAAACAGACAGAGATTGAGCCACCATACAACCAAGCAACCCCCCTACTGTTCATATAGCCAGAAGAAGCAAGAAACAAACTGCAGCCAGACATCTGTGTTCATCACAGCAGAGTTCACAATTGCAAGAACTTGGAAACAACCCAAATTTGCATTAATAGATAAATTTATTAAAAAACTGTAGCACATACATGCAATGGAGTGCTACACAACTCCAAAAAGCAGCAATGAATGCATGAAGCACATTGTTACTTGGGAAGAACTGAAGGAAATAGTGAGTCCTCCACTGAGGTAAGCTTTAAAAAAAAAGACCATAGGGAAAAAGCTACTATATACATACATCCAGTGGTGAGGTCCAACAACTATGGCAGGGGTCAAACCAGGGATACAAATGGCAGCCAACTAAATGGAAAGGGGAAAGAAAGAGAAAGAAAAGGGCATGGGGAGGGAGGAGCAGGACACTAAACTACCCAAGGGGAGGGTATTGGTTATGTTTTCATAGGAGACAGTAAGAGGGACCAGTGTTCAACCCAATCCCGCAAGATGCGAATAAAGGATATCAATCTGTACCTGGGAACCAGTAGAGAGGGCTGGCCCCAATCCTGCGTAGGTGGACACCTCACCTCCAGAACAATGCACTTCAGAGGACAGAAGTGGGGTTGCAACATGTGGAAAGGCTGAGAGGGGCATGTCAGATTAGAGCATAAGGGAGAAAGGAAAAGGGATGGAGAGGTTGGAGAGAACATCCTGGCCCACCAACCCCTGAGGATGATATTCCTGCTAAGAGCAGACAACACATGGAGAGGATCGTACAGCTGGCCCCAGCAGGGCACACGGTGTCCCTCACTGAACCATGTCGCTGTGGTGGACAGCACTGAGCACTGAAGACACAGTGCAGTAATAGTGCACGTTCTGGCCCCATCACACTAGGGCAAGAAACTGAGCATGCAGCAGAGCAGCAGGGGGAGCAGAGCCATGAAATCTTCAGGGAATTCCAAAAAATAGACTTTGGCCACAGAGTGTGGCACCCCAATCAAACTTGATTGGAAAAAGCTGACCAGCATCCCGCTTTTTAACAATTTGTCCCGCCTCCCGTGGCATTTTAAAATTAAATAAATATATTCCAATGCTATTTTTGCTTTCCATGAACATTTTTGTTGCTCCATAATGACTAAATTTTTAATCAACAACCCCCCTCCGTCAATGTTGCTCCACTTAAAATCTGGTCACTATTTGTCAGTGACTTTCTTTTGGTTATTGTTATTTTGTTGTTTTTGTTTTGTTGGCGTTGAATTCACTATTTTATTTGGCTTTGCCTGGGTCTTGCACTTATTAATATATCTAGGTAAGACAGGTGGGAAAAATAATTCAGAGATGAAAAGAATAGGACCAATGGTTATTGGGGGTTATGGGTGAAGGGGAGGTGGGAAAAAGGAAGGTGGATGGTGGAATCAACCCAGAGAAGAGGAAAACATAATTGAACTAAAATGAATGCAAGGAAGGTCATAAGCTATCTAGTGGGGCTTAATCAAGGACAATGTAGCAGCGAGGAATTACTAATGAAGGCAGAAAATGATGGTAGGACAAAAGGATGGTAGGACAAAAGGAAAGTAAAGGAAATAGAGAAAGAACCAGGAAGAGAAGGACATTTATAGATACCCAAATACAGGCATTTACACACACACATACACACACACACACACACACACACACATATATATATATATTTATCGACAGGGAAATAGAATTATGTACTCATATCTATATGTCAAGAATTAAGGTTGTAGATAGACATTGGACCTTAACTCTTGTGCTCCTTCAACACAAGAACACTTGGTTCTAACAATCCAGCATTCTGTGATGCTCACCTTCCTGATAAAGTCACTGAAGACAAAAGGGGTGCATAAGTTAAGGTGGTGAATAAAGTTGATGGTATCCAGTTATCAAAAGCTAAAGTACCTGGGATCTCAAAGGCTTGAAGATAAACAAGCAGCCAGCTAGCTGAGAAACTAAAAAGTCCACATGGAAGAAGCACACCAGTCTGTGTGATCATGAGGTGTCGATGGAATCAGGTATCAGGCATCTAAGACTCAGAACAAAATTATACTCAATGTGAATGGGACAGGGAAGCATGGAGTGGCGATCCAATGACCATATGTAAATAATTGCACATCCCCTCACAGAGGGTTCCCAGGGAAGAGATGAGCCAGTCAGGGTGCAGTATAGATATCACTGATGAAACACAATTGTCTTCTAGTTCTTTGGTGCTTCCATCACCCCACAATCATGACCTCAATTCTTCCTTACAAATCAGATTAGACCAGAGCATGCACACTGCCACAGTTAAGAGCCTGTAACATAGGGAATCTGGGATAGATTGAGGACCAACAATAAGAGTAAACAGGAAAATTAGGGGAGGGTGGATGGATAAAAGGAATCAATCACAATGATCAACTAAAACTCCCTCCCATGGAAACAAATGACAAAAAAAGTGGGTGAGGGGAGACAGAGGACGATGTAAGATATGGCAACAATAATGTATAACTTATCAAGTGTTCATGAGGGAACGCAGGCAAGGCAGGGAGGGGGAAGCAATGGGAAGTTGATATCAGGGCCTCAAGTGATGGTCAAGTGGGAAGAGAATGCTTTGAAAATTAGGATGGCAGCATATGTGCAAATGTGCTTGACACACTAGATGAATATATAGATTATGATAGATATAGGAACCTCCAAGAAAAGTATTTAAAGAAAAAAAGGAAAAAAGAATATGCTTGTTGATTTTTAATAATGAAAACATACTTCATTTTTTTCAAATGCTACTTCTGCATCTACTGAGGTAATTAGCCAGTTTTGCCTTTCACTCTATTTTCCATTAATATGTTTTCATATGCTAAGTAAAGTGTGCTTTCTTAATCATGATGTATGATCATTTTTAACATATTGCAAATTAAATTTATACATATATATTTTGTATTTAAAGGAATATTGGTTTACAGTTTTCTTTTCATATTTTATATTACATATTTTGTATATAGATGATCAGGGATATGTAGAATTAATAAAAAATGTCTTTTTCATTTTCTCTTGATAGACTTGTGTATTGTTGGAATTACTTTTCCTGGAAATGTTTTAATAAGTTCCTAATATTATAAGAAATCCCAGGCTGAGCCCCGGTGGCACAGTGATTGAGTGTGGGACTGGCTTGGCGGTTCAAACCCAGCAGCAGCTAGGAAGCTCCCAGGAAAAACAGAGGGCAGTGATGCCTCCCCCCCAAAAAAGTAGATAAAATAAAATTTAAAATCTATTAAAAAAAAGAAATCCAAAAGGAGCAAATTAGTACCATTTTTACACATTTATTAGGTATCCTACTCCTTCTCAAGCCATTTTTATAATAAATTTGTGACATTTTAAGAATTTTACCATTTTAACTAATTTATTAACTTTATTATTTGCTATTTTATTATGATATCATAGCTTTCTTTGCAATCTTTTCAGCTACATAGGAAAATTAGTAATGGACACTTTCATTCCTAAGTTTCACAATTAATATTTTCTATCTCCCAGTTAGGTGTAAAAGTTTTCTTTTTCCTCTACAGAACCAATTTTTTTTCTTACACTTGTACTATTTTAGTTCTTTTATTTCCTCTAATCTTTTCTATCTTCTTTCTTTCTGCTTGCCCCTCATATCTTTCTTTCCTTTTCCATATTTTCTAAGGTGAAAATGAACACTATTAATTTGAGATCTGGTTTTCCACCTAAGACATATATTTAAAGCTAAGGAGCCCTGTTGCTGGATCTGGTAATTTTTTTAATATAGATTATATTGGGGTCCCTTACAGCACTTAATACATCGTTCGTATCAAACACATTTGCACACATGTTGCCACATTCATCTACATAATCTACTTGAACCCTCTCCAGCATTAGCTCCTCTTCCCCTTTCCTCTAGTTACTTATTTTTTAATTCCAACACCCGATATTTTCCCCTCCCCCTTCTCCCCAGTCAACTTTCAATAATTTACAAATTGTTATTACCTCTTCATATCTTACACTGTCTAATATGTCACTACACTCACCTGCCCTCCCCCCCACATGGTAAGCACCCCAGAGAGGAGGTCACATGTAGATCTGAGAAATGTGTTCCCACTTTCTACTCCACCATCCCTCCACCCTTCCAGCATCACCACTCCCCACTAGTCTCAAGGGATTATCTATCCTAAATTTACACATTTTTGACTCCAATGTGCATCCCCTTGTCTAGCCCAATCTGTCTGGCAGAATTGGGAGAATGATAGTGGGTGGGAGAAAACATTAGAGAACATTTCATTGCTACTACTCTGCACCTAGACTGGCTCATCTCCTCTGTAAGAGAATGTCTCTTCACTTATTGATGGGCTTTGGGTCCCCGATCTAAACTCCCCCTCATTTATAATGATATACATTTTTAGTCTTTGACGCTTGATATTGGATCCCTTTGACACCTCGTGGGCATGCAGGCTGTTGTGCTTCTTCCATGTGGGCTTGCTTCTCAGGTAGATGGCCAGTTATTCACCTTCAAATCTTTAAAACCACAGATGCAAATCTTTTGAGAGTTGGGCACCAGCAGCTTTCTTCACCACTTTTGCTTAAGCACATGTTTGTCGTCAGCGATCATATCAGCAAAGTGAGCAATAATATTATGATTATTAATTCTTGAAACCTGATGATTGATCCCTTTCGTATCTCTTGGTCCCATAAGCTGGTGTGTTTCCTCTATGTGGGCTTTATTGTTTCTGAGCTGGATGGCCGCTTGTTTATTTTCAAGCCTTTAAGATTCTAGATGCTACATATTTTGATAGCTGCCCACCATCAGCTTTCTTCACCACATTTGCTTCTTCACATATTAGTTTTCTGTGATCATGTCAGGGAACTGCGCATTATGGAATGCCAATTTAATAGAAAATGTTTTTGCACTGAATAAAGTACCTGATGGAGGTCCAATGCTCATCTGCTGTCCTAATTCTAAGCCTATAAGTATATGCATATTGATCTATTTCCCCTTCATCAAATGCATGTATATACCATGGCTATGCCTGTATTTAACCTCTATAAATGCCCCTTATTCCCCAGTTCTTTTCCCTATTCCCCTATACTTCCTCCCATCCTCCCATCACACTTAACCTTTATTTGGGTTTCAATATTGTCTATTACATTTGTCTTAATCAATCTCTATCGGATCATCCACACCCATTCAACCAACAATCCTGAACCGCATGGTACTCCCCCCATCCCTAGATCAACCAGCAGCGCTCCCTTACATCCACCCTGGTACCATCAGTCCCATCGTCCCCACTACTAGGCAGCCCATATAGCACACCCCATCCAGATAGACCTGTAGAGAAAATAACACGCTCAAAAAAGGGCATCCCAAAATGAAGCAACCAGAGATAAGAAAACAATGAAAACATCATCAACAACAAGGAAAACAATATTCAATATGTAGGTGTACATGCAAAAATACAATATGATAACAATATAAAAACGTACAAATAGTGTAAAACCTGTTCGTTGACCTGCAGGAGTGTATCTTGGTTGAGTGGGATGGGGTCTCACACTCTGGTCACAAAGTATATCTTTGGTGCTCAATCTGGATCTCCATGTTTTGTGGCACACTCTTAGTATTTTGGTGTGGTTGGGTCAGAGAGGGCATAATCCTGACCAGGTTTCTCCATTGTTGACCCCAAAATGTCTTGGGTCAGTGACAGTAACTGTATTTCATATTGGGGCCAGCCACATGGTCCTCTCTTTGTATCGGCAATTCTGAATGGGAATATCGTTCTGAAGGCTCTGTGGTCCAGGATGTACTTCATTCTATCTTGCTCCCCCTTAATTTATTCTCGTGTACTCTACTCAGGTATATCTCTCTCCTCAAGTTGCAGTTTCAGTGCTGACCTCCAAGGCAAATGCCCCTGAGGGAGAGGCGGGTGCCCTGGTAGTTGGAATTGGGGTTGTGCTTTCAGACTTCTCCACTGGTAAACTTTATATGCTTATTATAATTTATTATATTATATATTATCATATACTATTATATTATATACTATCATATTATATATTATATTATAATTATTATTATAATTTATTTCAAAAAGCTTTCACATTTCATTTGGAATATATTTTTTGACCTGTGAGTTGGTCAGAAATGCATCATTTAACTTATAAACATCTGTGACTTTTCTTATTCCGTTAGTTCCTCCCTTGCCATTATTATGGTCTGAGAATACACTATCAGTGGCTTCAGTATTTTAAAGTATAATACAATCAATGCTTCTTTTATGATGTTATGTAAAATATAAATTGTTCAATATGCAAGTGCAAGAGTATATTATCTTACATTGGGTGGACTATTTTCTAAATTTTCTTTTATTCAAATTGGCTGATGTGTTAGTCCGGCTAGGCTAGAGGAACAAATTTCATAGACACGCATATAGATATAAGGAAAAGGTTTATATACAAGAAGAACAGAACATTGAGACCAATCCAGTTCAACGTCATAAGTCCCATATTAACCCATATACCCGAAATCAGTCTCCTTCTGAGTCATGAAGTCACAGGTCAGTGGTTGCAGAGTCCCGGCACTGGCAGGGGTCTCCCCATGGCTCCTCACTTCCAGGACTAAGGGTTTTTCAACAACATCAAGTGGTGGCAGAAACAACTCATCGTTGGAAGGGGTTCCCACATGGCCTCTCCAGCTTCAGAGGTCTGGCTCCATCAGGGCCAAGTTATGTGGCTTCTCTGGCTGCTCAGATGCTGACATCTTGTCTTGTCCGTGATTCTTCGTCTCTGAGAACAAGCACCCAACAACCAGGGAGATAGCTTCTCATCTCCACGAGGGAAATATCATGAAATTTCCCAGATGTATCAGGAGAAAGCCATGCCCACACAGAGACCTCATTGGCTACACAATGGCTATCTTCAGATTAACAGGCTAGACTCCACCCCTACACTTCAATCATTAAATTAACATAAGCACATGGCTGCCAGAGCTGATAAGGTTCAAGTCTTATATGGACTTGTTAATTATCTGATTAATTATTCTCTCTATTACTGCAAGTAGAATATAAACATATCCAGGGTGGGATGGATGGGCAGTCCAGGGGTGGGGCGATGGGACTGATGGTACCAGGGTGGACGTAGGGTGGGGTGGGGGGGAGGCTGTTGGCTGATCAGGTACTTCTTCAGTGCAGGAACATTTTGTTCAATTAAATTGGCATTCCATGATGTGCAGCTCCCTGACACGATTACAGAAAACAAATGTGTGCATAAGCAAATGTGGTGAAGAAAGCTGATGGTGTCTGGCTATCAAAACATGTATGCCTGGGTTCTTTAAGGCTTGAAAGTAAACAAGTGGCCATCCAGCTCAGAAGCAACAAAGCCCACATGGAAGAAGTACACCAGTTTATGGGACCAAGAGATACCAAATGGATCAATTATCAGGTTTCAAGAATTAATAATCATATGCTCTTTTTCCTAATATGATCCCTGATGACAAATATGTGCGTAAGCAAATGTGGTCAAAAGAGGTGCATCTGTGGTTTTAAAGACATAAAGGTGAATAAGTGGCCATCTAGCTAACAAGCAAGCTCCCATGGAAGAAGCACAACAGTCTGTATAACCACGAGGTGTCAAAGGGATCTAGTATCAAACATCAAAGACCTAAAAATATATATCATTATAAATGAGGGGGAGTTCAGATTGGGAACCCAAAGCCCATCAATAAGTGAAGAGACATCCTGTTATAGAGGGCTTGTAGCGATGAGATGAGCCAGTCTAGCAGTGAAATATTCTCAAATGCTTCCTCCCACACACTATCATTATCCCAATTCTGCCAGACAGATTTGGCTAGACCAGGGGATGCACATTGCAGTCAAAAATGTGTAAATTTAGGATAGATAAACCCTTGAGACTAGTGGGAAGTGGTGATGCTGGAAGGGTGGAGGGATGGTGGAGTAGAAAGTGGGAACAAATTTCTCGGATCTACATGTGACCTCCTCTCTGGGGTGCGAACAATGGGGGGGGGGTGAGTGTAGTGACACATTAGACAGTGTAAGCTATGAAGAGGTAACACCAATTTGTAAGTTATTGGAAGTTCATGGGCAAGGAGAATGGGGAGGGGGAAATATGAAGAAATAAAAAAATAACAACTGGAGAAACGGGGGAAGAGGAGCTTATGATGAAGGGGTTCAAATAGATGAAGTAGATGAATGTGGCAACATGTGTACAAATATGCTTAATATGAACAATGTATTAAATGTTGTAAGAACCCCCAATAAAATCTATATTAAAAAAGAATATAAAAATATTCAACTATCACTGTGAATTATCTTTATCTACATTTAAATATTTTAACTTGTTTTACTTTAATTAATACTTTAATTCAAATTTTAATTTTGTATATTTTCATTAACTCTTCATATGGTCTATATATTATGTATTATAAAATCATCAATGCAGTTTCATAATTTTTGTTTTATGAAATTATTTATGATATATAAGATGAGCAAAATTGATTTAAGTAGAGAGATTTATAAACTCTTCCATATTTACTTTTTTTATATAGTTTCTTTTACCAGGGCTTCTTGTTCTATTATGTGAACAAATGACTTTTACTAGAATTTACTTCCATCTATTTCTTGTAGGAGAGCACTATCAGTGGCAAATTTTGTTTCTCTTCATCTTTAAATGCCTTAATTTAGTCTTCTTCTACTTAGTTAAAATAGTGCCTAGCTTTAGACTCAAAATTTCCAGATAAGAGAATGAAAACGGAAAATAAATGAAGTTATTTCATTACAAAATTTTGAATTGACAGTTTTTGTTTGTTTTTCTTGTTTTTGTTGTTTTCTGACAATGATTTGAAAATAGAATCCCATTTCTTCTGGTCTCCATAGTTTCAATAGACAGTCATCTGTTAATATATCTGAAGATGAATTACCTTCTCTTGCTTCTTTGACTATTTTCAATTTTACTATCATGTATCTGGTTCTGGGTGATAGAATTTCTGCCACTGTGGGAACAGGCCCTGCACATATGGGAATGAGGGAGACAGAGTCACTGACACATGTGCACAGACTCCAAAGACCAGACCCTGATGGCGTAAATCTATTTTACTTTTGATTTTATACAATTTTTAAGCCAATTTGTAAGACAATTGATGGTTTCTATGCTGACTTCCTTGTTCTTAAGTTTTATCTTTACAAGGTTATTTTAATTGAGCTGCGAGTAAGTGGCAAACTTTGCCATGGGCTAGGTCAGGTAGAAGAATGCAGAAGCTTACAGAGCTAACTTGTCTCAGGGTCATTTTGTCTCACCAGTGTGCTGGGAAGCACCTTAATAGAGCAGTATTCCACTTCTCAAGTCCACTGCAGAAGGGTAAGTGGCATTATGCGCTTTCTACAATGTTCCTCTAACTACACAGTCATCACCCCCACATGCCACCAGCAATCAAATACCAAGAGGGTCATCAAGTTAGACATACTTCAGTGTAGCTTTCACATTACAAAATGACTACAGTCAGAGATGGAAGAGACCATTCATTTCTGAAGTAGTAGTTACTGAAGCTTTATGAAGAGGCAGACCAGTATCAGATTTAGTAGTAGAAAATGATCCCCTCAGTTGGAAAACACTCAAAATATGAGTGAGGAAAAATTGACATGAATATTGTGAGTGGATTAAAGTTTCGTTGACCTTCACTTGCTGATGGAACTCAACTCCAAATGAGAAGGGACAGTTGTAAACATCTATTAGCAACCATAATGTAGGTTGGACAAAGTATTAATTGAGGAAATTTCAATGTCATAAAAAGTGAAATGGAACACATAGAAATAGATATTTAATTCATAAGTGAAATGAATTGACTGGTGTTACCCCTTTTGAGTCTGACAATCATATAATTGACTATGCCAGGAACAACAAATCCAAGAGGAATGGCATCATATTTATTATCAAAAATGATATTTAAAAATTACCTTGAGGTTCATTCTGTCTCTGGTAGGATGATACATACACACTTGCATGGGAATATCTAGCTACTAACCAATCACTAAGATTATTGAAGAAGAAAATGAAGAATTCTACCAACTGCTTCAGTATGAAATTGATCAAAATGCAATCAGGATGATTTAATACTTATTAGCTATTGGAAGCAAAGAGGAAGGAAAATATTTGAAAACTATGACCTTGATGACAGAAGATAAACTAAAGATCACGATAGAATTTTTCAAGATTAATGAGTCTTCAATAGAAAAAAATTAGCATAGTTGGCTACTATGTAGGTCTTTTTGTTTTTTTCCAGCTGGTCCACAAGAAAGGAAATTGATTATGCAGGCAGAAAGAGACTATGTTGAAGCCCAATCTCATCAGGAAAAATAAGGCTAAACCCCATTATGGAACACACAATTTGTTGTAAGATTTAAGACAAAGAAATTTAAAACAAACTGACAAAAGAAAAGCTACAATAGTGGGCATACTGTGCTAGGCAGGATTCTCTAGAGAAACAAAACCTGGACACTTAAGATAATAGATAGATGATAGATGGATAGATTTATATAGTATGAAGGAATATAACAGCTAATTAGTACACACAGAAATACAGTGGGCTCAGTCCAATTCAATTCAGTTAACATATCAAAAGTCCTTCAACTTATAATGGATACTGGGTCCAAGATCAAGGAAGTAGACAGTGGAAACTTCCCTAGGGAAATGTAGCCACAGACAACAATCACCAGAGCAGGTCACCAAAAATTAGCAGCTCTAGAGGTTAGCAAAGCAGGTCTGAATGAAATATCAAATTCAAGAAATGCAAGGTGACAGGACCTGTCAGCCTCATGCTCAAACCACTTACAGTACCATGATGAAGTAGGTCTCAAAGGAACCAGCTACATGATCCATGGGTTGACTGTACCACAGGTAGTATAGCTAAGAATTTGAGCCAGAGAATTACTAAAGCAGTCACATGCTGATTACCAGGGAGTAAGAAAAAAAGGAGCAAACCTTGCTGAGCCATTTATCATTTTGCTTTCCAATCAAGCTGCAAATTTATTAATACCACATGATTGGTTCTATTGGCCATGTTGGCACAATAAATCTAACTACCACAGTCCACCCCTTGCCCATTTGACACCTGTATACAATTCTTTAACCATATGTAATTTCCAGACATTAATGAAATCACAAACTTAACATAGTACCTCTACCCTACAAATGAAAGAAAGCACACTAAATCTAATTGTATCTGGTGTATCATACACAAACAAAGGAAATATATTCAATAGCACATATAAAGAAGATAAACTGACAATCACAAACCTCATTTTTTGCTATTAATCACATGGTCATAACTAATCAGCAGAACTACCTTTTTTCTACTACCGATTCTGTATTACCTTTGCCTTGGCCAGCATCTCAGTTTGCTTGCCTGGTTGGGTGACCCAGACCTTTATTCCTGAAGAGTCTGGGTCCTTAGATGTCCTGTCAGGATTGGGTTCCTGTAACTTACAATTTACTTTAATCATTGGGCAGAGTAGCATTAAGGGACAACCTATGGAACCTCCTGGATTCCAGACATAGTCTTCTTTATCTCCATTATATAGCACCAGTCCAATTTCTCTCACTCACACCACTCATTGACACTCTTCTGACCTGTTGATCCAAAGACATGAGAAGCTCCACATGGCCAGAGAGCATTCTCAGCTGCCAGTTCAGTGGAATCAGTGCTGTGTTTCCAGGTGGGAGAGTTCCTTTTTGGGGACTAGGACCTTCAGACCTGAAGCATAGAGGTTTGCCAGGATAATATCACACCTGAATTTCAAGACATCTTAAGTACAGATTTCAGGCATTCAATACTAAAAACAGACTTCGTGAGTTGTGGAAGAACAAAAAGAGCATCATCATACATGAAGAAAGCAAGTGTTATCAAATGGCAAAAAGATCAAAGTGAATGTTTGAAAAGACTGCATAACGTACTCTTGAATATATATAAACTAACACAAAAAGAATTGGCAAAGCAAAAGAACTGAACAGAAAATTTCAGAGTGTTACAGGACAGTATTATAATTAAAGATGCAAAGGTCTTGAATTATGAAGCCAAAAAGGAATAACTGTCTTAGTGTATCTCAAGTGCGAAAAAATAACAATAAGTCACTGAATAATTTTGATGTTTGAGGTTATCCTATTTGAGAATTTCAAGTTTCTGCATGGTACTAATGAATGTCTTTATGCAAATTTGGAGAATTTTATGTCTTTACTTCACCAGTTATACTTTTCTGCCTTTTTCTCTCTTTGATTTCAATCTGAGGCTTTCATGTACATTCACTCCTAAGCTTGATGCTGCTTTATTTCTCTCAAGACCTCTTTTCAGTGAATAAATTATTTTAAAGTAGAGTAGTGTTTTTTCATTCCAACTAGACTATTTTAATAGAACTGTATTATAAATGTTTCCTCTTATGCTCAAATTTATTGCTAGCCTAGTAAATCTGAATTTAAATTATTACTTTCAACAAAGGCTGATTTTATTACTTGAATCTGCTTATGAGTATTTTCCAGATCATTGGGATATGAAAATCATTAAATTATCGGCCACTAGCCAATCTGCTTGTACCAGCCTAGAACATATTTAGAACAGTTCCCCCATCCATGCATATAGTCACCGTGTGTGATAGTTAGGGTTCATTGTGCCAAACTGGCTGATGAACACATGTGAGATTACTTGAAGGTCAGAGAAATAAATGACTCGATGAGCCTCACCTGTATGGCCTCTTGCTTTCTGGTGGTCAGATCAGTTGCACTGTCTTAGCTAGTTCTCTGCCTCTGCTGGCAAGGCTCACTTCCTGTGAGATATCCCTGAGTAGAAGTCACATGGCCCTACCCTGATTCATCCCTGGGTGCTAGCAAAACTGCAAGGAGACCCCTGCCAGTGTTGAAATGCTTACACACTCACTGATTCAGCTTTCTTCCTGCATTAGGCATCATTGCCTGAATTTTATGAGTTTGAGGAAGACTTTGTGATTGGTGTCAGACATATGGGCTAATGTAAGACTTATGGGTTTACAGTGGACTGGGTTGGGATGCTTTCTTTACGTACACTTACCCTTTATATAATATTCTCATAAAATATGAATGTCTATGACTTTTGTTTCTCTAGTCTACCCAGACAAATAAACCATGCAATGGAATTGTCAGCTAAAAACAAAAATTTGTATTCTCTATTTGGCAAGAATAGAATTCCAAAATGGAAAGAAAAAAACACAATTAACATGTATAATGCTTAAAGAACTTAAGAATATTTCAGTTCTCAAGTTCCTACACTAAAGGATACTATAGGTAAAATATTGAACATTGTGTTCAGTGTCAAAAGTTTGCAGAAGGAATGTACAAAGTAACTACAAAAAATGGGTTGAAATCCACCCCTTTCAAGTAGAATAAAATAAAAAAAAAACAGGGATCTAGCAATTGACAGAATGACAAGTGGTATTTTTTAGGAAAGTGGAACACTAGAAATAGTCATTAAACTAAAACAAGAAATTTGAAGGACATGTGCCTGACCAAATGACCGAAACTCATTCATATTTGTACCCATTCTAAATAAGGTGACTGAACAATATGGAGAACATTTTTAATAACTTCATTACTGACAAGGCATCAGGATTGGAAGAAGGGTTCATTATTTTGCTATATGCAGTTGACCTAACTTTGCTTGCTGAAAGATACATGGACTTTAAGTATGTATGATGAAGATCATAGCCTTAGTATGGGTAGAAATTAAATACAAAGGGGAAAAAATCCAAACTTGATCAACTGACATCACAGTAAATAAAAGAAATATTGAAATTGTCCAAGATTTATTCTTTTCTTGGATCTACATTCAACTCTTATGGAAGCAGAAATCAAGAAACTAAAAGAAATATTATATTGGGCAAATGTGCTACCCAAGACTCCTTTAAAATGTGAAAGTGGGCTGAGCCCCAGTGGCGTAGTGGTTGTGCATGGGACTGAGGCCCACTGGGATGGAGGTTCAATTCCTGCTCCACAGAGTAAAGGTTGGGCCTCCTACTCCCACCACCTGAGGGCAGTGATGCCCAAAAAAATGTGAAAGAACAATGCCACTATGAGGACTATGGTGTTTTTGATGCAAAACAAGATGATTTTCAGCCATTGCACATATACATTAATGTTGGGCAGTGAATAAAAATACCAGAGAGATTTGATGCATTTCATTTATGGTTGATTTAGAATATTGAAAATGCCTTGGAATCTGCCTTTTTTAATTCACAGATTGAGTATCACTTAGAAGCATGGATTGTGAAACTTTATGTATTTTGCACATGTTATCAGAGAGCATCAGCCCATGAAAAAGTGTATCATGCTTGATAAAATGGAGAAAGCGCAAAAAGAAGTTTGGCCCTCAAAGAGATGAGCTTATGTAGGGTCTAGAAGAGTAGGCTCAAACATAACAATAGTTAAGAGGTTAATGCAGGTCTGGACTATCTTTTGCTCTCTTGTACATGGATGTGATTACTACGTCTCAGAACTGCCTCAAGAGAATATCTAACAACCACAAATATTGTGTGAGACATTTTGGCCAGATATTTTCCAGAATTTATTTGTAATTGCTCATTTAAATTTATACTAAATCAAACATATTGGCCAGGTCAGAAGGATTTCTACTTTCTAGCCAAATTCTTTCATAGGTTCCATGCTTTCATGATTATTTGCAAGCCTCCTAATTTCCTCTTAATGAAAACTGAATGTTTTACATTTTAAAAATGCTTCATGTTTAAAAATCAGACAACCCTCTGAAATTTTGTCATTTCATTGTGGTTGTTGTTTTAGTACTCTGCTCAACTTAATCTTTATAATCTGGATTTATTTACCTCACTTTACAGGATAAATAGTTTGAAATATTTAAGATCTAGTTACTGAAGTATCTTCTCAGTTAGTTATATAATCATGCAGTGATTTTTCAGAAACCCCATTTAATGGTCTTAACCAATAAATATCTGATATTTACTGAAGGGTGTTACTTTATGTTGGAATTTATGCTTGATGATTAGTTGGCTTACATATTTTATTTCACTTCTATTTTCTACTGGTATAAGGCCTAAAACCACCAGTAAGAGATTAAGACTGACCTTGATAGTCCCTAGGTATGCATACAGTCCTATATATCTGTGAAATCTTCTAGATCTGGTGGCTATACAATTTCATGACAACTTGATAAATAAGAATAAAGGGTGGAATCTAGTTGATCCGTCAGGTCATGGCCCTCGATTCAACATGCTCGAAGATCTAGGAAATGGCAGAACGATCTCACCCCATCCCACCAGTTTGGTTTCATTGTGCTCTGCCGGCTTCATGGACCACTGGTAAGCTAGGCAAAAACACATGGGAGGGAAAATACTGGTCTTCTTTTTCTAAGGATGTAGTAAATCAAAATAGAATATCAAATGGGGGGAAAAAGGAATGTGCCAGCCCCTGTGGACATGTTGTTTTTGCAGTGTTTTGAAAATGTTTTGGTTAAGTCATTGTGTCCTCCAAATGGTATCATAGCTTTAGACAACAGTTACGTTAGATCATTATTGCTTATTATTATTTTTGACAAAGGAACTGAGTAGGGTTTTTATTTTGCAACAAGCAGCAGCCAACTTTGTAAAATGTTGAATGTCCTAGAAATCAAGCTAGCAGGGAAGTTTAATATATTTGAAAAAATTATAACTCTCTAGGGGTGAAACCTTTTCTGAAAAGTGACCAGAAAAATTTTCCCTTCAAAAGCTGTCGAGAAACCGGTTTTCGAAGTTACTGTCAAATTGAGAAGCAAATGAAAATAGATGAAGATAAAGCCCCGCATACTCTGCTGTTAAATTTAGAAGATTCACTTGAATTCAAATTATTTTATATTGTTGTAAGGCTTTGTTAATGTTCAGAGTTCTGAAATAATTAATTTTCAAGGAGTAGTCATCAAATATTTTCTTTGCCTTTAATAATAGAGCTTTAAGGAGATTCTTAATCCGAATTCTTAAGCCCTTTAGAAGCCACAAGGTTTTGATTTTTTTCTTCTCAATGAAAATTTTCTTCTTCAAAAATCATAAGCAACATCAACAGAATACCACAAAAATCTGTTAATGGTTACCAAGGCTGGAAGAGGAACAGTGAATTCATCACAGGTCATTAATTAGAAGGCATGCATACATTAACTTGAGTGAAAGAATGACAATGTACAATAAAGAAGAGGAGCAGATCAGCAGAAAATTACCAAGACAAAAGAGGACACTGGAAAGAGGAGAGGAATTAAAAGCAACAGAGGTAAATATTATATACACAATTTCCAATAATATTGGAAATATTAATCTGCAAATATATGCATAAATAATTCAGACAAATATGTATGATAAGGAGAATAAGGTTAGGCTCATAAGAATATTAATATTTCAGAGGAGATATTTCTATTTTTGTACTTACATATAGTGCATATAAGTCCATGGATAGAATAAGGCAAATACGGTTAAACTTACGAAAACCTCTCAGTCATAACCAAACACCTTAAGCGGCATGCTAGGGTAGTGCAGAGCTTAGTTTCAGGGACCATCAAGACCAATCGACACAGCATAGTGTGCAAAGAACATATTTGTTATCTATGTTGGTTCGTAGCAACCATGGACTTAAAAGTTAGAAAGCAGTCACTCAGCATGTCAATGCTTTTTGTTCCCAATCTGGAGCAAAGAAAAGTGGGAAAAAATTCAAGGATGCATAGAAACAATTTGTCCAGAAGACTAGTGACATGTGTAAACTTTATTTTAAGAAGCAGTTCTAGGGCTGAGCCCAGGTGGCGTAGTAGTTGTGCGCGGGACTGCGGCCCACTGGGACGGAGGTTCAATTCCAGCAGTGGGGCTGGGCCTCCTACTCCCACCACCGGAGAGCAGTGATGCCCCCCCCCCAAAAAAAAAAAAAAAAAGAAGCAGTTCTACTCTGTTCTATAGTGCCACTGTGAGTCACAAAAAATGTGGTAGACGTAGATTTGGATATTTTTCTTATAAATAGTTAAAGTCTATGTTTTTTTTTTAAATTGGTCTACTTCTTATGCAATAAAATGCAAATATTTTATATATGTAATTCAATAAATGTTGACAAGCATAAATAGCACCACTAGCTCAATCATTGAAAAGAATATTTGTTTCTTCAGAAAGTTAAGATTTTTCCTTTTGTAGATTTTCTTGACTTTAATCCAATATCTAAATTTTGTCATTGAGGGTTAATTTGATTAATTTTTGAAATTTTATGTGCATAGTACAGAATATTATTACTCTTCATGGCTTAGCTCATTGTATTGCACACACATTTTGAGATCCACCCATATTATTGTGTTAATAAACAGATGACACTTGTCTTTCTCAATGAACAATTGAACAAGGTATACATTGATGCATTGACAAAGGATAAGTAAATTAGAACTCATTGTCTAATGATTCCTTTCAACCAACTCTATTGTCCAAGAAGTGAAGAGTGGCAAGAAATCAGTGCATAAACTAGGATATGAGGAAATTACTAAGAATCTTCAAATTTGTTAGCCATCTGTATTATACTGTGCTGTGCAGAGAAGTAAACCTAGTGATAATTACATATGTACGCATAGAGAAAATTTTGAATTAAAAAAAAGGCATACATTGTTGTAGATGATCTATATCCAGGTAGGCTCCAGGTCCATAAATCATGTTGTGGTAGTTACATAATCTGGTGTCAACTGGGGACTTGAGAGGATTAACAAAGAATGGGGTGGTGTCTACTCTGTCAAAGGAGTCAAAGTCAATGGGGCCTCTGTGTGAGCATGGCCTTCTCCTGCGAATTCTGGGAAGTCTATTTTTCCTCCTTGCAGTCAGGAGAACGCACTCTGTCTGCTCACTCCCTGAGAGACATTGCTGCTGACAAGACACATGGTATCCTGAGTTGAAGAAGCCACATAGACCTGATGCAACCAGACCTCTAAAGTCTGAGAAGTAACATAGTGGGCCCTGTTTGGCCTGAGTTACAATGCCACTGGATCCAAAGACTTTTTACCATTGGTCTGTGATTATTCTGCATTTGGTGTCATTACATGTGTTTCATGAGTCTAGCGAGGATTTTATAGATTAGTATTGGACATATGTACTAATATCAAATTTATGGGATTGGACTGGACTGAATTATGATGATTTCTTAGTATTCAACTCTCTCATACACATTTGGGTTTCTATGGATTTGTTTCTCTAGTCTACCCAGACTAACAAAATATGGTACCAAGAGTGGGGTACTAAAGGAACAAATCATAAAGATGTAGAGTGTATGTTTGACTTCTGCCTCATAATAATGTTTCTTCTTTGGCTAACCAAAAGCCAGATATATTCATGCAGTTTATTGAGTTGTTTTCTGGAAAGAAAGTTTTGGAAGTTTTTGGAAGTTAAAGTTTTGATTATTTTGTTTGGTTGTAACTTTGGTTATTCCTCTGTGAGATGGTAAAAATGAATGCTTTTAATGTATATAGTAATGTACTAATGTGAATTTCTCAGAATCCATGCTGCTTAAGGAAATTGGCTGACAGAAGGACAAAATGGTTCACAGAAAATTTGACTCTGGTTTGATACTCTCAGAGAACTAATCCCATGTCTTTATATCAATAGAATAATTTCAATAAAGATTTAGATAAGTTATGAACTTGACTGCTTAAGAATTATTTACTCCCATGACCACCTGAGGGCAGTGATGTACACCCCAAACAAACAAACAAACAAACAAAAAGAATTATTTACTATCTGATTCTACATTGTGAATACTGATTTCTTTTGCTTATTATTGATATAATACTTGATAGGAATGTTTATTTGGAAGCATTAAAATAGAGAGCTTGTAAGCTCAGTTGTCTCAAGGCATTAATTTGATCTTTAGATGGGCTTACATCATCTCTGGAAAGAAGGCTCTGAGAGGATAAGCCCCACCCAGTGCTTTGGAGTACTCAAGATATTTGCATTCTAAGAAATGTGTGTGGGGGCAAAATTGACAGAGAAAGAGGAAATCTCAGACTTTGGGACATTCTTAAACAAGTGGTTTTTGTCAGGAGCTGGAAAAAATCTGGAACCATGAAGAAAACTCCACTGTAGGACTGAACTTTAAAGAAAGATTTTGGGAAGGCCGAAATGCTAACTGACTATCTGGATCCGCTTGTTGAGTATACATGGGAGAAGTGCAGCAATAATTAAACATGCTGAGTCTAGCCACTGATAACTGTGGGCTTGGTTTAAAAGGAACTATAGGAGAAGAAGAGAGTGGGTTGACTGCTCTGAAGTTCAGGATTTAGCACAACAGGACTAGGATTACTGATAGCTTTTGATGTTGTCAGGGTCGAAGGCAAGGTGACCAATGGGCACCATGGTGAGGCTAAGTGAGACAACCCACATAGAGCTGAACAGAATACAACCACATGAAGAGGAGATATTGGAGACACTGAACTGGTATGTCTTGCTGCAGACTTTATGGATGGCCTGTCCTGATTTGACTTTGCTTAGAATGAGGACTTCACAAGATACCTACTGGGATGAAGATTCTTCACATCACAGGATATGACTGTCTGAACATCATATATGGCTAGAGAGTTATATGAAAGTGTCAAGTTGACAAGGGTGGTTTGTGGTAGTCACATAATCTGGTCTCATTTGGGTCTGAGAGGATTAAGAGTGAAAGAGTGGAGGGTCAATTGGGTCATAGACAATGAGGCCTCTATGTGGGTATGGCCTTCTCTTGAGAATTCTGAGAAATCTGGTATTTCCTCCTTGGAGGTGGGGGACACCTCTCTCTGCTCACACTCTGGGAGACACTGCAGCCTACAAGACACATAGAACTAGTAGTCCCTAAGCTGGAGAAGCCACATGAGTTACCCTATTGCAAACAAACCACTGAAGCCAGAAAAGCCACATAGGGACCCTTGCCAGTGCTGGGATGCTTGCATCAATGGATCCAAAGACTTTCTGAGCAGTGGCCTACAATCCTTCTGCATTCAGCATCATTGCATGTATTTCATGAGTCTTAAGAGGACTTTATAGATTGGCGTCAGACGTATGAACTAATATCAGACTCATGTTCTTGGACTGGACTTGGTTCACTTGTTTTCTTAAGGTACAATTACCCTTTATATAAAATTCTATCCTGTGATCATATGAGTTTCTAGGGATTTTTTCTCTAGTCTACCCATACTAATAACATACGGAGGATGTGACTGGAGGTGTCAGTTTATCTGTGTAGCTGTAGGAGCTGATAAAACCAAAATGGACAGGAAGACCACCATCTAGTAACTACAGTGGTGAAGCAGTCTAAGGTCAATAAGGCAGGTTTTTGGCGGCTGAGGAAAATAAATCCAAAGTAGGCAGGTCAGATAGCAAGGTGCTGATGACTACTGGATATTATATGCAGATCAAATCCCAAGAAATGGAGTTCACTGAGCTATATGCAGGTCTAGACTCAGCCAAACAACACGTTTTTCTTAGATTCCACCTATATTAGAATCTGGTCATACCCCCATTGGAAATCTTTTAATCATTTTCATCAGCGTTGTGAACTGAGTCTTAATAATCTTACAATTAACTGACCATGAGTGCATAGTGTGTTCATGATGACTTCCTGGCACTTAATGACCTAATCACTGGAAATTCTGGCTCAGTCAATTTGACACAAAATATAACTATTACATCAATATGCCCTTTTCCTAAAATCCAACTGTAATAAAATTTTAAAATGGAGTGCAAATTCAATTTCAGTTAATTAGTCATAAATAAAATTTAGGTTACAGGAAAAACAAGACATTGAATTAAAATTTCAAACATTAAGGAAAGAACAAGTATTTAAACAGTCAGCAAAGATGACGACATGCAAAATACATAGAAGATAATATGGATTAGTGAACTCAAGTTTGAAAATAATAAAGAAATTGCATGGTACTCAAAGAAGAATAGATTAAAAAACTTGTGAGTTTATGACATAAATGAGAAAAACAAACATGAGACCAACAATGATATGTCTTTTTAAAAAGGCTTAAAAAGTAGGGAAGTGAAAAATAAAAGCTTATATATAAGATCCAATAAATGTATAATTAAAAATCCTGAAGATGATAAGGATAACTGATGCTAACATTCCAAATATTAATCGATGAAAATCATAATGAAACTAAAAATATGACATGAAGGTTAGTAGTCCCACTTAGCACCTGATAAAATGAATTGGAGATTATTCATTCATAGAGTAATGAGAGTGCATTTACATGACTTTCAAATTGAGAAGAAAGTCCACAAAACCTCCAAGCAAAAAATGCAAATACATTTTAGGGACTAGTGAATCAAATTGTTATTATCCTTCCCAAATCAGCACTCAAACCAAACCAAGATAAACCAAATTCTTTGACATTTGGACCAATTCTGATTCATAGCAACTCTATAACCTACAATTGTGGCTTTCCCAGGTTGTAGCTCATGGTGGGAGGAAAACCCCTCAATCTTTCTCTCATGGAGCAGCTGCTGAATTTGAACTGAGAACCTTGTAGTTAGCAACTCATTATGTCAACAAAGGAGCCATTTAACACACAAATCAAGGGAAGAATAAACAAATTTAAAAGAAGATGAAGAAAACACGAAAGCAGGAGTTGACAGAAAATAGCTCAAGGAAAGAGTATACACTGAGGATTTCAAGCTTTGATAACTGTCCAACCATTCCTTCAAGTTTCAAGGATGTAGGCAATTGTTTTTAAATATATAAAGAAAAACAACTGTAAAAAATGTTCCAAAGAATATATCATCAGAGTTTTTCAGAAATTCACGGATACAATTCTGCCATTTCCTAAATGGTTGCTATAGGTTGATACTGATTTGATAGCAGTGAGTTTACTGTGGTATAGTGATTTAGTTGTCATGGCTTTAGTCATAATTTGACTAACTCCCAACAAAACATTGGGTGGGATTCTATAAACTGCGAATATATCCTCTTTTTCTGATGGGCTTAGGTGACACAGGCAGTAGGAAAATATAGCAGAATGCTATGATTGCCTTATGAATCATACAGATATACAGATACAAGCCACACTTATTCCCCTTTAGCCAATTCCAACTCATGGCAGAACTGCTTCATGTTTCCAAGACCCTAAATATTTACAGAAGAAGATGGCCTAATTTTGTTTTTCCCATAGAGTGGCTGGTATGGTCACATTTTCAATTACAAATTTGCAGCACAATGTTTAACCCACTATGGCACCATGGTTTCTTTTACACAGATATTGATAAATCTAATTTTATAATCTTTGGTAATCATATTATGCATACCAATCTTTATCTTAGCATTAGTCAAAATGATGTTTCCACATGCATGAACACAATCATGCAAGAGATATGTAGGTAAGTAGTAAACAGCAAGACCATTAAAGGGCATCAAACTTATTATATATTTAGATTTATCATAAAGCCTTTATAGTTAAATGTTCATGCTTTTCTGGCTGTACCTTGAAAATCAAAGACATCTCCTATTTTTTTACATATTGATCTGCTCTGAATAAAATTGGGTGGATTTAAAAATTTTAATTTGTTATTTTATATTTTAATTCTAGAATTTCACTATTGATTTTTTAAATACAATTTTCATTTCTTAACCAAAATTTCATACTTGCTCATATTTGCAACAGCAGATTTTCTTTCAGACCTTAAATATACATATAATCCCCATCTTAAAATCATTTTTAAAATTCACTGACTGCCCTATCTCGTCATTTTTAAAATAGAGTGTATATTTTCCTATTCATTTCCTGCTCCAATATTTTTGTTTTTGTTTTTGTATCCTGAATATTAGATGATAGAGTGCCATGTTTTCTCTCTAGCAGATTTTTATTTATTTCAGTATTATTATGATTTTTCTACGTGTTTGCTCTTCTGATTGATTACTTTGAGTTGCGATCAACATTAGCATGAGAATGGTCAATATTTTGACTAAGTTACTTTCTCTTGGTAAAACTATGCCAGCAAATGTCTCTTTTGGGGACTTTGTTGCAGCTGAGTGGGGAGCTTTGCAAGCAGATGCAGCGCAGAGGGATCCTCTAAAATGTTATTGCCAGCAACTCAAGAACACTATTGGTTCTCAGATTGTTCCTGCTCTGTTCTAGTCTATGCAACCAATAGCGCTTAGTAGGGTTTTTTTTTACTTAGTAGTTTTTATATTCTATTAACTAGTAGTTCTAGTCTTTTTAGTAGGAGCACTCTAAAACTTTTTGTAATTTGCTTTATTAATACATTTCATTTTCTGAGCAAAGAACGCATGTTTAATCTGAGGCAGTACCCTTCCCTATGTTTTTTCCTCTTCAGTTTCTACATACTAATCCACATACTCTAATCTCTGCTTGACCTTCAACTTCCTGCAGAGAGCTAGGCCAATTCTATGCTTCTTTCATGAGTTATTCTTTTCTTGGGAATTAGAGACTTGTAGTGTTTGCTATCCATTGTCTGTAAACAGTTGCCTCATGCATTTTTCCCCAATTTTCTGGTGGTTTACTACACCAGGGCCAGTTTAGTTCCACTTAATTCAATACTGTCAGAAATGAATTTCCTAGCATGAATTTAATCTTTTAAACATATTTTATCTATCAATATTTCATAGGTCTTATTCCATAAATGCAGTAAGTTATAGCATTGACTTCTCACGTACTGTCATGTCATGCAATATTTTACATTTATGGCAATAGTAAGTAAACAGATATTTTCTCTGTATTAATAATAAATGCCTAATTGCAACACTACCAAGGTATAAGGCAAGATTGCACAGGCTAGGATAATTACTTTTGTGTCAAATTAACTGGATCATGATTCTCATTTGCTTGGCAATTATGTAATGATGTACTTTTGTGGTTATGCAATCTTATAGCCATTGTCCATTTTGTAATATGGTGTGGTTATCTTCCATTTTACAAACTGCCAATATTCATAAAACATCTTGGTTTTTGGAATATAACCATTTTGATATATAAAAGACAGATATGTATATGTGGACTTGGAAATATCATGGAATGATAGCTGTATTTTTTACTTGGACATTTCATGAACATTTGGAAGTTCACTGTACATGTAATATATATTACATGTTTATATAACATATATGATATGCACATTGCATGTTTATATGATATATAACATATGTTTATATATGATATGTGTTAGCTGTATATATTTCTAGTTAAATATGTTTGCATTCTGGATATTAAACACAAATTGGTCAAGTTAAAAACAACAATGAAATATCTTACACAAACAAGGATAATTGTTTAAAAAAAGCAAAAGCAAAAATTTGTTGGAGGGAGTATGGAAAAAATGGAATTTTCATCCACTACTGATAGGCTGTACAACTATTATGGAAAATGAAATCACAATGCTTCAAAAATTTGGGAATAGAAATTCCATGCAATTCAGTAATTTTTCCACTTAGTATATCCTCTATAGATCCATAATAGAAGTAAATGGATGTATCATTATGTTCATCACAGTACTGTTAAAAGTATTAGAAGCTGGAGACAACACCAGAGCCCATCAGAAGATTGATTAAGGAATATTTGATATATACACAAAATGGAAAACTATTGTGATTAGGTGTCCATGAGTTGGTTCCATGGACTTGGAGCTCTTTTTAATGAAAATCAGCACAGCCCTCAGTATGCAATATGATTCCATGAAAAGAAGACCAAACTACTCATCATTTGACCACAGTAGGTAACATCAAGTCATCCTCACTTTCAGTAAGCATACTTGTGTCATCTCCATATGGCACATTGCTAATAACTTTTGTGCTAGTCTGGGCAGACTAGAGAAACAAATAGTTGCATAAGAAAAAGCTTTATGTATGAGAGCAATTGATTATTGAGAAAAAGATCCCAGTCCAGTACAGATCAATGCTATAAATCCAATATCAGCTCATATATCCAATGCCAATCTGTAAATTCCTCTTCAGATTCCTGCAACATATTCAATGACACTGAATGCAGGAAGACCACAGGTCAGTGGGTGGAAAGTCTTGTGGATCCAGTGGCATGAAAGCATCTCAGTACTGGCATGGGTCTCCACAATGCTCCTTCTGCTCCCTGACTCAAGGGTAGCCCCTATTTCTTCTCAAAAAGAATGTATCACAAGGAGGGTCTGTGTGTTTAACTTTCAGTGAGCTGTTTATCTCCTTAGTGCCTCCAAGTGAGGCTATCAAGCTGTGACCTGATTGACAGGTTAAACTCCATCCCTTCACTCTTTTTTTTTTTTGCATCACTGCCCTCTGGTGCTGGGAGTAGGAGGCCCAGCCTTTGCTCCTGTGGAGCTGCTGCTGGAATTGAACCTCAATCCCAGTGGGCTGCAGTCTTGCACTCAACCACTACGGCACCAGGGCTCAGCCCCCTCCTTTCACTCTTGACTATAGATTATGGAACTATTACATTCTTCTTCCAATCCTGATGGCGCATTCACGTTCACATAATTCAGTCTCTCAGATCATTTGCTCTGCGTACAAATTTAATACATTATGACTAAAGGATAGGACACTGTCACACAACTTTTCTGGTTTTAAACCATGCAGTATTCCCCTCTTCTTTTTGTCCAACTGCTGCTTGATACACATGCAGGTTCCACATGAGCACCTTGTAATGTTCTTGGCTTCCCATTTTTCTCACAGGTAGCTATAGTTATTTTATGGTCCATATAGCTCAATGTCCTAGCATATTTGATAAAAACACAAGAAAATATGTTTCTCATATCCTCTACTTTCAGATAAGATCTAGCTGACATCAGAAATGGTATTCCTTGTCCCTTGTCCACTTTTGAATCCTACCTGAATAACTGGCAGCTTCATATCAATGCACTGCTGTAACTGTTTTAAGATGATCTACACAAAATTTTTTCTTGCAAGAGATATTAGTGAGCTGTTTCTATAATTCTCATACTCTGCCAGGTTACTTGGTTTTGCAATCAATACAAAGTTGGATCTCTTTCATTCATTTGATCAAGTTGCCCTCCTGTTTTTCTGGCATACATGAGTGAGTGCTTCCAAAAATTCCTCACCATGCTGAAACATTTCAGTTGGCATTGCATCAATCCCGAGAGCCTTGTTTTGGCCAGTGCTTCCAGTGTACTTTGAACTTCTTCCTTTAGTGTCATTAGCTCTTGCTCATATGCCACTTCTTGAAATGGCTAAATGTCAACTAGTTCTTTTTGGTACAGTGTTTCTGGGTATTATTTTCATCTTATTTTGATGATTTCTGAAATATTTGATATTTTAACCGTAGAATATTTCAGGATTGCAAGTTGAGGCTTCAGCTTCTTTTTCTTCTTATTGCTGTTTTACAACTCTTTGCATTTTCATTCATGTCTATTGTGTTCTTCTGTGGTTTCCTTTAATCTTTTCACATTTCATTATGGTATTCTACTTTGTTTCTTGAGCAGTCCTTTGAAATTTTCTGTTCAACTCTTTGACTTCATATTTCTTTCTTTTCCTTAGTTATTCACTTGTTAAAATCATTTTTCAGAGTCTCTTCAGACATCTGCTTTTTCTTTCTTTTTTGTCAATATAATGACATTTTACTTTCTTTATGTAAAATATCATCCCTACAGTTATGAGGTCTTCTCTCATTATCATTCAGAACATCAAACCTGCTCTTGAGATGTTCTGGAAAGTTAGATCATATGAAATCAAGGTAACATATTTGTCTGGGATTGTTTTCATTTTCTTCAGCTTGAGCATAAACATATATGAGCAGATGGTGTCATGTTCCACTCTCAGCCGCTGGCATGATTTTAGCTCCAAATATTGGGCGCACATGTTGTCAATTTAAATCTCTTGTATTTAATCTGGAGAAATCCACCTTTTGTGCTGTTAAAAATATATTTGAGATGAAGAAATTTTTGGTCCTGCAAATTTCCATAGTGTGATTGGAATTGGCTTGAAGGATTTATAAAGACAACAAGGTTGGGATTGGAGAATATTATACTGAGAGACGCTAGTCAATCATCACAGAGAGAATAGTAGATGGAATCACTATTAAGAGGATATATATCAAGACATAGGTGGGCATCTGTTCTCTAGCCAAGTTATCATTCCCTGTGGTCTCTCAGCATTGCTATGGAATGACTGTCTAATGCTTATAAACAATCTATCACTGCTTTATGTATCTGAACACCTTGGGTGGGGTTGCTTTTCATTTAGCAGGAAATGGGAACAGCCAAATACATCCCGACATAGCTTTGTTCCATGATTAACCCAATTCAATAGACTCTTAAAATAGTGTCATTTAAAAAATACTGAAATACACCATTGGACCTAAATTTAAAATAACATGGCATGGGAGGTAGCGGTTAATTCAATTTCATAGACTTTGAAGTCGTTGGACTCTCAGTGCTGACTAACTCCTCATAAATGTTATTCTAACTTTAAAAATATTAACAAAGCACCAAAACAACAAAGGTAGGCAAATTATCCTAGAACCTTTTAACTTTTTGCTATGGGAGGATGAATCTATAGTTCCAAAAAAACGCTTTCATTGAGTCAATTCTGATTGAATGGGTCTTGAATATATGATAATTAGATATAAGTTCTGAATGATTTCATATCTACTGGAGGTTTATGGCAAATATTATCAGATAAACTAAAAATAACTTGTCACAAGGAGAAAAAATAATCCAGGAATATTATGCATGTTCCAGATGTCATACAGGAGAAAAGGATGATAAGGACTGTAGTAGACAGAAATACCCAGTTGGGGTATTAGGGCCATGCTCTTTATTTCAATGACTTCTTTTTCTTGATGAAATGAAAGCAACAGAGGATTGCTTTGTACTAAGAGCACTCTTACTAAGGAGTAAGGGGATGATCTAAATCGACCTTCCTCAAAAAGTTATAATAGCATACTGCTAGGCTTTTTGGTATCCTACCCTTCCCTCAGGAGCCTTGGTGTTTCAGTGGTTATGCATTGAGTTGACAGAAGCTCAAAATCACCAGCCTGCTCTATTTATGTAAAGAATTATAGTTTCTGAAATTCATTGGGGACAGTTCTAGCCTGTCTTATATGGTAGCTCGGAGTCAGAATTGACTCGACAGCATTGAGTTTGGCTTGCTTTTGCCCTTCTTTCATCAGGATATGGGTTGCTTTTGCCCTGCTCTCTCACATAAAATTTTGATAGATATAACCAATGAAGATTAAGGTGAATGAACAATCATATTGAATCTGAATGACCCAGCATGAAGTATTCATCATGAAGTACAAAACAAAACAAAGTAAAACCCTCAAAATGAATGTGCATTCCATGAAACAGCTAACTAGGTTAAAAGAGAGGAAGTTGAACAGGGAGGGCAGTGCTGTCTCAGAGGAGTATAGGGCATAGTTAGTTCTTAAACATTTTGTGGATCTAGGCAATGGAAGACAATGTAGGTCATATTCACCATCTTCAACTCAATGACTTCCTTAGTTGTAAGCATATACATGTCATGTGCTGCTTTGTTTTCCCAAGTCACATTTGTGAAATACTCCACAAGTTGTGTCTTTCTATCCTTCATTTGAAGCAGATAGGGTCAGAGTAGGCAAAGACCTAGAATGCATTGAAGAAGATTAAAGGTTCTGGTTCCCAGACAAGAATTTCTTCAGAGGATAATTAGTCATCAGCAAGGCTCACTAACTTCTCTAACCCTCAAGGTCCCACAGCTTATTATATCTCATCTTAAGGGCTGACAATCAAATATCAGGGTTGAAGAAGAAGCACTCCCATCAAAGAATCACTCATTTTTTCTGCGCATTTTCAGTAGGAAAGTTTAACAACCAGATGAGTTTAAAGACAAAGTTAATTCATTTTGTAACAGAAGCACAAGAAACATTTCAAAGTAGAATCATCAAGATCGTGAAGAACAATAGTGGGTTTCCTGGCCCATGGAATGTGTTAGGAAAGCTAACAAGTTGCAAAATAGTAAGGATAAAGTTACCTGATCCAAGATCCTATTTACAGTCATGCTGAACAGACAGGGACCCCTCAGGTCTTTGGCATCTAAGCAATGTGGTCCCTTAGTCTCTGCAACTCCCCTAGTAAGCCTCCAAATAAATAACATCGTTTGTAAGTTGTGTATAGTCCTTGCAATTGATCAAAAGCCAAGCAGAGAAATAGACTACCATGAGAAGGCCAATTAGTACCAAAATAAGGTAATGAAAATTGTAAGGTAAAAATATGTCTAAAATCTACCTGAAATGAACTATCTTTGGACAGATCTAATGTTTGAGTCTCTCCTTATTATGTGGCTATAAGGAGCAAGATATGATTCCTACATCATTTCCTCATTACTTTATTTCCTTTAATTTTTTTCTTGATTCTTCATACTTCATTAAAAATTCCGTGATCATTACAATTGTAATTCCATTGAGATCACATTAAGGGACAACATAAAAATCATTATTCATGAAGGAAGCTTAAGAACTTTAAAATTTAAGAAAATATCAAACTGGATATCAGAATGGATGCTGAAAATTGCTCTTAATCATAAAGTTGCTATGGCACACAGAAGAAATAATGAAGACACTGAGTTTAATAGAAATTTTGAAAGAGCAGTTTGAGAAGACAAACCTACATGCTATAATGAACTGTGCAAACACATAAAATTAGAACTACTCAGGACATCTTCAACTGAAAGAACTCAAGAAAAAACTCATGTCTTAAGTTACAATGTACAAAGATTCTATGAGCAAAATATTGAACGTTGCAGGAAACATCAAAGGAAGCTGGAAGGAATACAAAGAGTAACTGTACCAAAAATAACTAGTCAGCATTTGACTGTTTCAGGAGGTAGTATATGAGCAAAAATCTCAAAAGTCCTGAAGTAAGAAGCGCAAGCTGTACTGAAAACATTAGGCGAATGCTAATCCATGAACTGACAAATCCAGGAATTGACAGAATTCTAATTTAAATGTTTCAACAAACTGGGGACGCACAGGAAGCCCTCGTTTGTCAATGACAAGACATTTGGAAGACAGCTACCTGACCAGTTAATTGTCTGGAAGTGATCCATATTTGGACCCATTCCAAAGACAAATGACACAACGGAATGTGCAGATTATAGAACTGCATCACTGATGTTGCATGAAAATATTTTGTTCTGAAGACCATCCAACAATGTCTGAGGCAGTACATTAGCATGAAGGTGCCAACAGTTCAGGTCAGATTTATCAAAAACATGGAACCATGGATATCACTGCTGCTGTCACATGGATCTTGGCTCAGAGAGAATACAAGAAAGATGTTTGCTTGTGTATTATAGACTATTCAAAGCTTGTCAACTTTGTGGATCATAACAAAATATAATCTTTCGAAAAATGGGAATTCAAGAACACTTCATTGTGCTCATATGGAACCTCTACATGGACCAAGAGGCAGTAGTACAAACAAAAGAGATAAATACTACACAGTTTAAAAACAGTAAAGGGGTGCTTCAGGTTGTATCATCAGAAAATCTGAATCGCACAAAGAAGAACATGCATCAGGATCAGAAGAAAGATTGTTGACATCCTGCGATAAAAAGCTGACACACCTTTGGGTGCTCAAAGTGAGGAGGTCTGAACCACTTCCTGAGGATGACCTAGGGATTTAGCTTTCAGAATGGATGCCGGTTTAATTGAAAGAAAACACAAATCCTCACAACTTGGCCAGTAGGCAACTTTATGATAGATGTAGAAAAGATTGAAATTGTCAAAGATTACAATTTGCTTTGATACACGGAGAATGCTTTTGAAAGTAACAGTCAAGGGACCAACAGATGCATTGAATGGAGTAAATGCGCTGCACAAGACCTCTTTAAAGGTTGAAAACAAGGATGTTATTTTTAGAAGTAAGATGCACTTGACCCAAGCAATGATATTTTCACTCATTTGATACACATGTGAAATTTGGATATTTAATAAGAAAGAGTAAAGGAAAGTTGATTCATTTAAACTATGGCACTGACAAAAATTATTGAGCACATCATGGACTCCCCCACAACAAATAAATCTGTCTTAGAGGAAGTACAGCCAGAATGCCCCCTTAGAGGCAAGGATGGAGAGATTTCTTATGTACGTTGGACATGTTACCGGGACAGATCAATTGCTAGAGTAGGACATCATTCTCGGTAAAGTAGGAGGACAGCAAAAAAAAAAAAAAAAGCCGAATGCCCTGGAAGGAATAGACTGACACAGTTGTTAGAACAATGGCCTCGTGCATAGAAATAATTGTGAAGATCGTGCAGAAGGGTATTTCGTTGGTGTATACAGGATCACAATGAATTGGTTCCAACTGGACAACATCTAACATCATCAAAAATATTATAAAGACATCATTATCTGTGCATTAGGTAGTGTATGGTCTTATTTAGACGCACTCTTATTGTAATGGTTAATACATGACAGATAACAGAAATAGAACACAATTCGAATTCACCAGCAGGTTTGTGGAAAATAAATGTACCAGTCTACTTCTATAAAGGTTATAGACTTAGAAATAGTATAGGGGAACTTCAGACTGTCATATGAATCATCATAGGTAAAAAGTAAGTTTACTTAAATTTTATTTTATTTCATTTTATGCCTTAATTATATAGATAATTTTTATATCAGGATCCATATAAGTAAATTTCATTTAGTGAAATGATCAATGAGGGAGTATCCAAAAAACAGGAATTGTTTTCCACATTATGTATTTAGTTTATTTTCATAGCGCTGTCATCACCTTCAAAGTACACTTATTTCCACTGAATGCATTGGTCATATCTGCAATTCCATTCTTGGTAATATTTTTCAACCTCATCTTACTGGATGCTCGATGGCAACTCTTTCGTATTTTCAAATAGTTGTCCTTTCATGTCCCTCTTCAGTTGTGAAAACCAAAGGAACCTGCACAGACCAAGTCAGGTGTGTGTGGTATGAGAGGCATGCTGTTTTTTTCCTGAAACTGTCCCGCAGAGAGGACTGTATGAGCAGTTGCATTGTTGTGGTTTTAAAACCAGTCGTCTGATTGCCACAAATCAGGTCTTTCTGTTTCATAATGTTATGCAATCTTTTCAGAACTTTGAAATAGAAAGCTTGATTAACAGTCTGACCTGCTGGCATGAACCCTGAATGTATTATCCACCTCATAGCAAAAATGCAAATGAGCCTTGTCTTGCTCTCAGATTTCACTTGATGAGCTTTAGGGGCTAAGTGACAAAGGTCTTCCACTGACTTGATTGATGTTTGATTTCTGTGTTGTAAAATTAGCACCATGTTTTTTTTTTTTCAAGAGTAGCAACATTGGCAAAAAGTGTGGGTTAATTCAGATCTGTTCTTTCAAAGCACTGCATGTTTCTACTCAATGCTTTTCCCTCCTGGTCCGTCAGAACCTGAGGCACGCCTTTCACAATGAGCCTTCTCATTCCCCAATCTTCCATTTAAGCTCACTCAAACAAGCTCCAAGATAGTTCAAATACCTTTCCCATCTCTCCAAAGGAACATTGTTGGTGTTTGAGCACAGGTAAACACATCTGTTCACACTTTAGTCCGTTCAGTGACTTGTTGGATGTCCCAAACAAAGTTTGTCACCAATGGACATTTTACCGTTTATGAAATGAGAAAACCACTCATACACTTGAGCTTTTCCAATAGCACTCTCTTGTGTTATACATCACAGCAGTTTCTGCAGCATTTTTTCCGAGCAGGAAACACAATCTCATGGCCTCACACTATTCTCTTAAATTGGTCATCACAAGAGAAACTGCTTTTACAAAAAAATGCCCTGTGCCCAGAAATAAGATTCCCAGGGAATGCCACGAGTTGCACTAACTCAGGGCAAGTTGCTCGAAGTTTTCCTAGCAGGAAAAAAAAATGTGTCCTTCAAAAGCTCCACTTCCCCTTTTTTTCTGGGAGGGACACCCCTTAGTATATTGAGTTGTGAACATTTTAGAAGGTTGGAATCCTTCATCTTTTTCAGCAAGTGTTGCAAATTCTCCTTACTTTAGTAGGCAAGTCTATATTATCTACAAGTTGAAGGTTTTACTGAGACTTCCTGCAAGCCAGTTGGTTTCCCTGATGATCTGCTCAGCATAGACATTGAATAAAATCTGAAGAGAAGGCACAACTCTGATACATATCTTTCTTAATTTTATATAATGTAGTTACATTGTTCTCTTCACATAAGTGCCACTTGATCCATGGATATTTTCCACATGAGCACAATTAAATATCCTGGAATTTCCCTTCAACAAGACTCTCCAAGGCTTATGGTCCAAACATTTTAAACCCTTGGCATAGTCTATGAAATACAAATAAATGTCCTTCTGGTTTTCTGGTTTCAGTCAAGGTCCATTTGACATCCACAATAACCACCGCTTTTTCACAGCCTCTTCAGCAGGTGACCTGAACTTCTGGGTGCTCCTTGTAAATATACTGCTACAAACTATGTCAGTTGGTCCTCAGCAAAATTTGATATATTTGTTCTATTAACAAAATTATTTTTAAGTTGTGGATTGTTATATAACCTCTTCCTTCTGCACAGTCTCAGCAAGCTTCCGGTATAGCAACAATACACAAGCATCCCAGGACAACAAAATGACTGGTGAGTGTTGACTGGTCTACCACACTTCCCACCAATTCCTGGGTTCAGCAGTAACACCTTTGCTTCTTATCCTCCAAAGTGGGATTCACTGGCATCTTCAGTCAGAAGTATGTACTCCGATCTGCCGATGCTGGCTTCCTCAGCCCCTCTAGCCTCACAGCTGACCTAGGAACATGAATATAATCAGCTGTACAACTATGTGAACCACTTCTTGATAAAACCTTTCTTTATATATGCATATATATTATTCTCTTGGTTTTGCTTCTTTAGAGAACCCAGAGGTTAACACACATACATATATGTATTATATATATGTCATATATAAAATATATAAATATATTGTAGTGTTCAGCCTTTCAATCAGGTTTGAACTTGGATCTCATTTGGAGGTGCAACCCAGATATACAAATCTCTGACTCTCTCTCTCTCTCTCTCTCTCTCTCTCTCTCTCTCTCTTTTCTCTTTCTCTCTGTCTTCACATTCCTGCTTGCAGGATACCCAGTGAGCTGCTGGAGCCCTAGAATATTTTCCACTGATCTTTGATTCACAGGACTTTGTAGGCACAAGTCTATGATCATCCTTCATTCCTATAATAGCTTGTGACTACATGAGTCTGAAAGGTGAATTGACTAGTTGCCAACTTATGGACTTTAGTTGCAATCTACTGGTTTGATTTGTTGAGCACTTCTTGATATAAAGCTCTTTCTCACACATATATGGGGGGCACCACCCCCCACAACAGAATTTCATGAGACAGAGCAGAGCTTTCATAGCATGCATTTTCCCCCAAGCATCGGAAAACTTCCTGTAACTTAGTGCACTCAGTCACCTCACCCAGCAAGTATCTCTCTGGTCATAGTGAATTATTTCGTGAAAGCAACTCCACTCAAATTTGTTTTTTGTGATGACTGATTAAAAGGAACAGCATACAGATGTGACACTTTGTTTCCTGCTTGAAAATAATGCTCCAGAAATTGTTGTGATGTTGAACACAGCTTACAAGGACAGCGCTATGGTGTGCAAGAGATTTTTATGTTTCATAAAAGTTGAAATGTTGATTGTTGACTTTCCTAGTTCTGGATGTCAATTTCCTGAACAGATAAGAATGCCCACTTGTAATGCATTTGGATTACATTCCACCAGGTCAAATTGTTTATCAGGCTTTCTATTTAGAAGTCTTGAAAAGATTCCTTAAAAGTATGTAACAAAAGAAGCCTGATTTGTGGCAGCCTGGGGACTGGTTTTGCCATAACAACAATGCACCTGCTCACGCATATGTCAACTTTTGGAGAATGCCACTCTTGTCCCACACACTTTTCTCACCTGACCTCGCTTCATGCTACTTCTCTTTGTTTCCATGAATGAAGAGGGACATGAAAGGACAGAACTTTGAAGATGTAAAAGAGGTGAAGAAAAAACGAAGGGAGGTACTGTCAGTCTTCTGATCTGATGAGTTTGAAAAATGTTTCCAAGAATGAAATTAGAGATTTGACAAATATGGGCCCAGCACGCTTCTGCTGTGCTACTCTGCCATATAGAGATTTGACAAATATATTGTTCAGTGGTGAGTACGTTGAAGGTGATAAGGTTTTGTTTAAAAAAGGTAAGCACATAGTTGAAAAACAAATTCTGTTTGGGGGCATGGGGTACCCCTTGTAAAATTAAACCCAAATCTCCACAACTTGGCCAAAAGGTAGGCTCAGTGATCTGTAGACTGTTGTAAAGGGTTTCCTTTTGCTTGGATCCATAATCAACGCTCGCTGAAGCATCAATCAAGACATGGAGTAGAGCATTGCATTGGGCAAACTGCCACACAAGACCTCATTCAAGTGTTGAGGACTAATGCGAACCTCATTCATCCAAAGCATGGTGTTTTCAATTGCTTCATTTGCATGTGGAAGTTGGTCACTGAATAAAGGAAAACCAAAGAAGAACTGATGCATTTGATTTTTATGACTAGCAAAAATATGTCTAAAGTACCATGGACTGCCAAAAGAACCAAAAAATCTGTCTTGGAAGACGTACAAACAGAATGCTTCTTAGAAGCACGGATGGCGTGTCTTTCTTTCACATGCTTAGAACATGTTATCAGGAGAGACTAATCTCTGACAAAGGACATCATCCTTGGGTAAGGAGGATCAACAAATAAGAAAAATACTCTGAATGAGATGGAGTGAAACAATGGCTAAAACAATGTACTCAAACAAAATTGTTATTCAGAGTATGGTAAAGAATCAGGAAGTTTTCCATTCTATTGTTCATCAGATTTTATGGCTTGGAAATGACTCAAATACATCTAACAAGAACAGTAAGGTTAGCTGCTGGTCAGATGATAAGCCATGTCAGAACATCTACATATATTGGAAGCAAGTAACATTCCTAAGGAAACTTCCTTTTACCTGTTTAAATCATAACAGATTGTAATGCAGAGGGGATACATTTTATTAGATCTCATCTTGGAAGATGATTACATTCTAACTGCCAATCCATTGACAATCCTGTCCCAAAATATATGGCAAAACCCTTTAACTAACACAAGTAGTGAATTCCATGTTGTAGATATAAATACAAGAGTATTCAGCTTATATTTGGCATTTGCTATCATGATATTACTACTTAGAGAAGGGATTTAAATAGGAAAAAAACAAATCAGAAAATTAAAAGCTGTGTCCATCTATGTTCATGTATGCAGTAGAGTTACACTGCCATGAACTAACTCTCTATTATTCAGATGCTGTGTTTATTTTTCTTTTCCTTTTACTCATTAAAATACTTAACTTAGTACCTGCAAAAAATTCTATCTTGATATTTTCATTGGAATAAAGTCATACTTGTTTAGAAAAAGGGGTAATTCATAACTTTAAGGTATATCTGTGTAAAAATGTTGTTATATCTACATTTGGTGTCCTGTTTCCTTATAGCTTTTTAAAGTATTTTTCACCTAAATATTGAACAATTTTGGTTAATATATATTTTTTCAATTTGGGTTAATATTTTTCATATGTTAAAATATGGCATTTTCTATCATTTTATGTTTTAAATACTTTTCAGATCTAAGGAAGGTATTGACTTGTTAATTAATTTTTCCACCCTATAATCTTAAAATTTCTTATTGATTATAGTAACTATCCAATTTATCCTGTTTTTTTTTTTCATGAAAATGCTCTTTTTCAAAATTTTAACCTATTTTCTCTCTTTAAGCTGAATTAAGCTAGCTGTTTAAGGAAAAGGAAAATGAGTGTTCAAGCAAGGAACATTATTATTTTGTTCCTACTTTTAATTTTAAAAAGGCATACTTTAGGAGTTTTTTATTAATCATGTAGCAAACTTTTATATGTAAAAAAGGAACTAATCACCTATATTTTTAAAATTGATGTTGAAATTAAAGCAGATGTGATTTTAACATTAATAAAGATAATTACATCGTTTACTCAAAACTAGTTTTTGAACATTTATTTTGTGCCAGGTTTTATTTTAAATGCTGGGGCCATTCTGATTAAAGAAAATCTGGCTATGTTAAAAGGCTAAAATTTCTCATTCATCTAGCCTTATTAGTGAAATAGACAATTTTTGAAAACCAATAAGTAATAAATATATAAATAAGGTTGACATAGGAAGTGATTAGTGTTAGGTAGAAAATAATGTGAAAGGCTTCTTTAGAAGAAGGCAGTGTGTGAGCATAACTCTGAATGACCTTCAGGAGTGAAACTTCAAAATATGTTAGACTCTAACATATTTCCTATAGCAAAGAAAATGTTCGAAGCACAAGTCATAGCAAATGCTTGATACACTAACATAATTAACTATATTAACAGATTTTCAAGTTTTCAGTCAGTTTTGTATTTCTTGATCACATATAACAACATTTGATAACACAAAATGGCAGTTGTACTTTTATCTTCTTCTAGCAATTGGTTCTCCTCCTGTAATTCTTTCCCATTGCCTTGGTGTCAGTAGCTGTAGTGACACTTTGAAATAGGTGTTGAACTATCAGTCTTTCAAATCCACTAGCCATTCTACTAGAGAAAAACGAGCCATGGGCTCCCATCTATATTTAAAGTCTCAGAATCCCTCTATAGCATGGCTAGGAGGAACAATTGATCTGATAGCAGTATAATTGCCTTGGTAAAGACTCTTTTTTTTATATCCTATTTTAATTTAGACACCTAGAGACTGGTTTAATGACCTCTTATGAGGACTCTCATTTATCCTTCTCTGTGTTTGTTATTAAGCTCTGATAGAATTAGTTTTCTTTCTGAAGGGAAACTTTTCAACATGGTAATCTAAAAACTTCTCTATAGCTATCTGTATTCATCTGGATTGCCTATAGAAACAATTGCAGTGACACTTGTATATGTATAAGAAAGAGATTTTTATCACGATGTAACTATATAACAGGAAGGCATCCCAGCCCAATCTAACTCAAGTTGATGAACTTGATGTTAGTTCAGCGTTGCATAATGATGTAGGAAGGGAAGCAGAAAGGAAGGTCATCCCAGGAATATCCAAGGCTGGTCTAAATGGCAGGGCACACAAAGCTCTCATGGGGCTGCCCCTTGGGGCAGGAAGACAAAGTGGGAGAGAGGAAGGGCAATTCCCAGGGTACCTCATTCTTATATTATCAGAGGAAGCCGGCTTCTGATCTGTACGTCACGGGTTCGATAGGTGCTGTTGTATAGCAATAATTATTATTTATTATAGTAGAGCTATGGAGAGCATGAGAGAGAAAGAAATAGCAAGAGTCAGACAAATTTCATGATAGCATGCTCACCTCAGCCCCCCAGGTTGTCCATGTGGAGAAGCACCAGTGGGAAGAGGGATTACGTGAGGGAGCAGGGAGAGGGAGCCTCAGGGGCAAGGAGGGGGAGGGAGAGAGAGAGAGAGAGAGAGAGAGAGAGAGAGAGAGAGAGAGAGAGAGAAAGAAAGTGGGGGTCCCCATGTGACCAGATGGGCAGGCCTAAGTTTCCTGGTAGCGGCCTAGCCTTGATTGCCCTTGGTCCAGAGACTTTAACTAAAGCTTTTAGGGGAAGTGACCCCTTGTCCTTACAGTAGGGGTCCAGCCCTATCTTTTGAGAGACACACAACAGCCTGATACCTGGAGCCTTTAGGGAGAATATCTAAGTTCTGAGCGCCACACCAGATGCTGGAAAATGGTTAATATTTTGGAGTATATATAATTGTGGAAAAGTCACGATTTCATCCCACATTATATAAATGCCACACTCCTAAGAAGGTATCATCAAACTACCACTTGATTAACAAGTTTGACTCCAACCCTAGCCATAGTGTATGATGGCTATAATCCCTAGCTACCACACTTAACTGCCACACAACTCATGGCTTCTGTGGGTGGAAACAATCTCCACAGTAACTGACAACAGTACTCATTGTTTCTAGAATAAATTTCAAAGTCACCAATTAAAACATTTACATCTTGAATGCAACATTTTAGATATATCTGCTATTCCTCCCAAAGTGAATACACCACCCTGTATCACATACTGTACCACTTACTACCTTTTGCTTCATAAAATAGCATTCTTAGAGTCTGCGGTTATTGCGAGTTTCTCTTGAAGCTCATAACTCTGGTTGTTAAGTTTTTTTTTGTCAGTTCCATCTCAAATTACTCTATATACTCTTATACAATAGATTTGAACACTGTGCTAAGATAACAATTGCTATTATGTTTGAAATCATTGCTGGAGTCGTTGGATCAATCTGTGTCATTTTGGTGTTTCCTCCTTTTTTACAGATCACCTACTTGGTCAAACATGATGTCATTTTCCAGGGACTGGTAGCTCTTGCTAGTGTAAGCAACATATATGACCATGGATTCTCACCCTACTTCATTCTAAAGAGCATTTGATTTGTGCTTTTTTCAAACAGCTTTGTTTCCTGCAAAGCAATGTAGAGTGTTCTCCAGCACCATAATTTGCAGACAGACATTCTCATCTGAAATTTATTTTTTATTTAGTTTCCATATGCATATAAATTAATTTATAATCCCATCCCATGTTCAGGTGTACCTTAACCCTCAAAGTGACATATTCTTTAATGCTTTAAACAATGATATCTTGCCCAATACAACACATCCTTTTATTTCTTGTCTCTTAATCCAAGAAGCATTGGTTGTCAATTCAAGTAAAATGAAATCATTGATTCTGTTAATCTTTACTCCACTTATCATAATGTTGTTTATTGGTAGATTTCAGAATTTTTTAAACATTGAGTTTTAATCTTTATTGAATCCTGGCTTATTTATATCAGCAAATACTTCAAGACTGCTTCTTAAGCAAGCAAGTTTTTGTCATCTTTATATTGAGATTTCTTCTAATCATGATGCATCATACTACTTCATATTCTCCAGCCTCTTGCATTATGAGATCAACATACAGACTTAATTAGAATGGTGAAAAATGCAACACTTATTCATGAATTTCCTGATTTTAAAGCATTCACTATCACTTTTATATTTGAAAGACTGTTTCTTTGCTCTGCATGCAGGTTTCCCATCAACCCAATGGAGTGTTCTGGAATCCCCATGGTTTGTGATGGTATTCATAGTTTGTTATAAACCACACACTTGAATACCATTCATTGTCAATAAGACATGTTTCTATTATTATCCTCTTAACTAAGATCCATCTGATGTCAGCAAAGTGTGTTTCTTATTCCAATTCTGTTTCCAAATTTGGTTGAAATTTCTGGTAATTCCTTTTTAATATACTGCTTGAGATATTTATACATTATTTTCAAAAAATGAGTTTCATATAATATTGAAGAGATTTTTTGATAGTTCCCACATACTGTTTGGTCACCTTTTTTTTGAAAAAGCACAGATATGTATCTCTTCTAGTCTTTTGTCCAGGTGGCTGGCATATCCAAATTTCTTGCATGTACAATTGAGTATTTCAGTGTTGCATCATTTTGTTGTATGTTTCAATAATTATTCTTGCAATTAATGAAGTCTTGACTCTTTGTTTATTTCTCCAGCCTGCATTTCTCCCTCCAATCCCGTCACTGGCTCTTGACCATTTGCTACCTCTTCAAAGTTTTGGAAATCAACCAATTTTGTTGGGACAGCAATCACCTGGAGGAGTTGTTCATTCTGTCACTCACTCACTGCTGTTGGACGAATGGCAACTCATAGGGACCCTGTCAGATAAGGTAGGACAAGTGATTTTCATTTTGAATCACAAATTTGAAGACACAGATTCAATTCTGCCAGGACTTCTCCTGCTCCCTCCCACCCCCTTCCACCCCTGTTGAAGGCAGGAGAAATAGATTGCAGCCAGTTGACTAGATTTCATGGAATCAAAGCCCATCAAGCTAAGAGGATTTAGCTTAATTAAAGTGATTGGTTCAAGGCAGGATGACCAAGTCAAGATAATCTTACACCCACATAACCAGGCCTTTCATTTGGGCAATGTCGTGACATTTGTCGTAGAACTGAGACTGCATCAGTTTGCAAGAGTAGAAAGCCCCATCTTTCTCCCTAACATTTAGCAGTAGATAGAAGTAAATACTGTAACAACCTGGCAGCAGTCATACAAATATATTGCTTTTCTAATTCATTGGAAATTCTAAAATTTCTTTTATTTTAAGCTTCAGTCTGGGATCAGACCAGTCCTTGTTTGTCTAATAACCTGAACATTAACAAGTAAATTAATCTAAGTATCAGTTTTTTAAGTAAAAAATCAAGGGGCATGTACTCCTTTATTGATCAAACTACTACCCACCATGAAATCTATTATGTAAGTTAAGAGTGAGTAAGACGATTTTACTGCAGATTATTTAAAGATAAGGCTTATTCAGAGGTAAATGGATAAAATTTTAAATTTATTAAGTCGGTTACTTATGAAAATGTCACAGGAATAAAAACAAACATGGTGAAAAGCTCCCAGTATAAAAAGAAAATTTCATATGTCCTGTTAAAAATTATTATGCATTTATCTTTTATACTATTTTGCTTAGTGTGGATTGAAGAATTTTAAACAAATTTTACATTCATAAAATTGTATCTACTTGTTCCCCAAGAAAGTGAATGACACATTCCTTAATATTATACCTTAGTTTTTTTCAATGTTTCTTTTAAAGTGTTATTAAAGGGGAAATGTGATGTGCTTGTATGAATAATATTGAGTTACTTATAAAATCTGACTTATATCTGTCTTATGTTTTGAAATGCTTTGCAATATGAAACCATGTCCACTAAAAATAAACAATAAAGGTTTTCCTTTAAAAGTGTCATTAAAAGTTAAAGGGAAATCTATTGTTTGGAAATTCTAGTCATATAGTGAAAACAAGTAAGATAAATCACCTAGTAAAATAGATAATTTTTCTTTCTAATTTAAAGCATGTGAGAATCTTCTCCCTACTTTTACTTGTCCCCTGATCAGTACTTTTGTGCTTTCAATTCCCGTGGATGTTCAGAGTCTCTGCCTTTTTGAACCCAACATCCTCGACTGATATGACCCTCCTCGTTGACTTCTTTCGGGGAGTCTCGGTGCTGCAGAGACTCGGTGCATGTCACACAATGGGACTCTATCTTGTGGAGGCAGCTCTTTCTAAAAAATACAAGGTTAGAAGTTTAAGTGCATTCGGAGGTGAAGTAAACGAATTTTACAAAAATCAGCTACTGAATACCCTCTGAAAAATAGCTCTTCTCAACAAATATGAGATACCCACCTGTTGGAATTAGCTGGATTTCCACCTGTCCTGGTCATTTCTTACTAATGCTCTTTGTATTGTGTATCTATACTTTACTTTTAAATGTAAATTTCTGGGGAAAAAAACAAGACACTTTGAACAAAACAAAACAAAAGCAAAACAAAAAATACCCAACAAGACACTTCTTCATAAATTATGAAGAATATACAGAAGTGTTAGTAACCCAGAGACGATTACTTTTTGTTCTTGTACTCAGATGTTCGGTAATGCATTTTATTTAACTGAGACTCTGTTTTGATGACTTATAATTACATATGTCTGATTGTAATTATGTACATTCACATGTACATATACATGATTCCTTGGATCATTTCAATAGCTTCTTCTTTTTAATCTGATTTCAGTACCTACAAGTTGTCACCATCACTTGTCAGTCAGTTTTTCTTATCTTGGTGACTTCTAGTCACCAAAAGCCATGTCACTGTTATTTGCAAATACCAACAGGATCATCCAGAGGGACAAGGTTACAGCATAGTTTCCAGACAAGAACAGACGTCTAGAAAGGAGAAGCCTGCCCACATCAGAGAAATTAGCCGCTGAAAACCTTTCAAATAGTATCAGAACATTATCACCTACTGGTATTTCCATGAATACCAGCAGAATGTTGTCAGTGCTAGAGCCAGAAGATGAGCCACTGTGATCAAAAGGCACTCAAAATAATTGTAGAAGATCTGCCTTCTCAAAGTATAATAGAGCACCATGATATGGATGGACTGAAGTCTTCAGTAGTGAGTTCTTCATAACATTTACTTGCCGATGGAGCATGACTCAAAATTAGAAGAAACTGTTGCACATTATCTATCAATCATTAGACCTTGGAAGAAATGAAGCATGAATCTAGGAATGTTATCTATAATCAAAAATTAAATGAAATGCATAAAGATAGATAATGTAGGCATTAGGACAATTTTAAAAGATTCTATAGTAAGATATTGAATGATGCAGGAAGCATTAAAATAACATGGAACTAAAATAAACAAAACTGGTCAACATTGAGCCATTTCAAGAGGTGACATAATCAAGAACCAATTATTTCATGCTAGAACGTACAAGCTGCACTGAAGTTACCATCCAAAACCAAGGCTCCAAGAATTGATGAAGCTAGTTGAAATGCTGCCCACAGCTGATAAAGGCCTGAACCCCTTGCTCATTTATGCCAGGGATTTTCTAAGACAGCTTTTTGGAAAAGTGATATTTGCACATATTTCAAAGAAAAGCGACCCAATAGAATGTTCAGAATAATGAATAATATCATATCACATGCATGTAAAATTTTGCTGAAGTTTATAGCAGTGCATTGAAAAGGAGCTGCCAGAGGTTCAGTCTGGATTCAGAAGAGGACTTTGAACAAGGGATATCATGAATGAAAGCAGGTGGATCTTGACTCAACGTAGCGAATAGCAGATCCAACCCATTGCACTTTCTGTGGCTTTATATGCATATACAATAAGGAAGACAGAAGAAGACATTTGTTTGAATAGCAGTGCTGGTGAAGCATTTTGAAAGTGCAGTGGAGTGCAAAAGGAACCAATACACATGTATGTCTTGGAAATATAGCCAGCATGCTTAGAAGAAAGAAGGGAGAGGTTTAGACTCAAGCAATTTGTACCTGCTATTGGGAGATATCATTCCCCAAAAAAGGACATCAGTCTTGGTAAAGTAGAGAAAGAAGAAAGGCCCGGTCAAGATGAATGGACACCCTCGTTACTTCAGCACTGGACTCAAACACAGAGCAAAACTGCGAGGGTGCAGGAGAGGGTGCTGTTTCATTCTGGTGTACACAGGGTCTCCACAAACATGAAAGGCACCTCAATAACAACCAGGACTAGTTGTCAAGAAAGATTCATAACCCTGAAAGAGATCCCACCCTCACCAAAAATCAGTGCTTCTTAAAGTTACACCCAGTTGTATTTATTGTCTTTCTCTTAATCACAAAATCACAAAAGAAAGGGTGAGGAAAAAACAGAACTTTAAGAATTTTTTAAAAAGTCCAAAAACAAATTATTGTTCATCACTCCTTACTGTCTGTTTAAAATGCATTTTTAAGAGGACTTATCTTGGTATTATTAATTACAATTACACTTTTGTGAGAATATTCTGAACAAAACTTAGATTTAAAATATATAAGTTAATATACATTTACTTTGGTTTTAACTATCGATCTATTTTTCTTTTACATAGTTCTTCAAAATAGTATTGATTCATTTTTGCAACTATCTGCATTAGAAAAATCAATTTAGTTGGTGACCTCTAAATTCATGTATATATTAATTCCAATGTCATGCATGTGTTTCTTATTAATTTCATTTGGACTATACAAATGCTGTTGTTTATGAAAGTACTAATGGAGGAGAAACCTCTTTTATTGAGTGTTTGAAATACTTAAAGTCATAATTTTTTTTTAAGTCATAACAATTTGCCAAGAAAAATAATGACTACTAAAAGTTTGATTTCTCTGGGATCCACAAGATTCATTTTACTAAATTTATCTGAGCAGTTCATTTGAGCATCCTCACAAAAATAATTAGCAGCAACAGAAAAAGAAATCTTGAACTTACACTGTCATTCTGTTTCAGACTAGAGGGATTGTGTACTCTCTTCTATACACTGATCTCACAACCTTCTGCACAGTGACCTGTGTGCAAATAACTCAGTATGAGAAGGAAGGTAGTTCCATTCCTTCTATATACAAGGTGAGCATGAGAGAGAGAGAGAGAGAGAGAGAGAGAGAGACATTCTGTTACACTTTTTTGGGAGATATCTCTCTTGACTGTGGGCATCATTGAATGTATCTTGGTTCTCTAGTTCCTGTCGCAGAAATGGTGGGCCATCTCCCCGAAAAGGTTAGCTTCTTGACAGCCCTGTGGGGGAGAACTTTGCTTAAGCAGAGCTCCAGGACTCAGAGCCGACCTGAAAGCAACTGGCTGGGATTATATTTTCATAATTGTTAATCTCCAAGAAGATTCTCAAAGAATCCCTATCAGAGATATGATCAAATGGGATTTCATTATTTAGAATTATTTTGGGAAATACCATGTTATCATTAAGTGTGAAAAATAATTTACTTTCTGGATTTCTCTATAGCTCTAACCTAATACCAGTTAAGTCTTCCATATGAATATCTGCCATTTGGAGAGGTGGTATTTGCTTTTCATTTTTGGCATTTTCTTACCTCCTATTGAAGTTATGTTTATTTGGGGTTTACTTGTTTCTGTTCTTCTCTGGGACTCATAGGCTAAGCATTTCATGAAGACCCCATACCTTCTACCATAGATACTCTGTAAATAATTTGTATTTGTTGAATAGAAAACTAAGAACAAACAAACAAACAAACCCAGCAAAAGAGTTGTAAGTCAAAAAAGTCTTTCTCCAGGTATGCACATTGTTTCAAAGCATGGTGAAAACACCAGCAAATGGAACAAAAACTCCTTCCCTAAAAGCTGAATATTAATATAAGAACAATAAGAATGTGAGTTTAAAGGAAGACATATTATCGTTAGGTACTATGAGAGTTAAGTTTGTTTAAGCGAGGATTCCCATGGTTAGCAGGTTAAGGGCTAGTAATTCTGCATGATGTTATCTAATACAGTGGAATCAGCTCTATCATGAGATCTGCTGTGAAAAGTCAATTGATGGTAAAACGATTAGGATGGAATGCAACCTCCTTTCCCAGGTCACCACCCTGATCAAATTTCCTTGAGAGTATCTCTACTGCATATAAAAAGCAGGTGATGTATGGAGCTCGTTTGCTTCTTGCAAACAGAAAGAAAATCAAAATCCTCTAAACTGAATAATAAGCAATATAATGGTACATGGAGAAAAGGTTAAGTTGTCAATGATTTCTTCCTACTTAGATGTCTATAGAAGCACCAGTCAAGAAATCAAATGACATATTGCATAGGACAAATCTGCAAATATATACATATATTAAAAACTGAAAACAAAGATCTGGCCTTATAATCTAAACCATAATATTTTGTGCTGACCCATGTGCAAGCTGACAAAGGAAGATTAAATAGTATGATGCCTTTCTTTGAATGATGGTGTTGGTGAAGTCAATTTCCATAGGGTTGGTTTGAACTAGAATCATTCAATCACAGCGAATTGGCTTATTTTAGTTTTATGGACCACTATGGAGTCCAGGTAGTACTATAGGTTATAAGTTGGACTCTAAATTACAAGGTTTATGGTCCAACACACTAGTCTTTCTGCTGGAGGAAGAGGAGCCTATTTACTCTTTTTGAGATCACAAGCTCAAAACATCCAATATAAAGCCATTATGAGTTGTAATCCATAGATTGCAGTGGATGTTTGTGTTTTTTTATGTACTTGCAGAATAATAATAAAATCTGTATAGAAGAAATATGCTGTTGGGAATCAATATCTGGAGTAAGACACTATAGTTTGTAAAGTTGATGGTCTCTGACAAAGTGGAATATCCTCAATGAGGTGAAATGATGTGGTGGCTACAAAGTTGGTGAGTGGGGCATAGGTCTGGACAGTATTTCATTTTTTGTAAGTGGGGTCTGCATGAATCAGAACCAACTGGCTGGCACAATAATCCACAATAGTCCAGTTGCATTTCACATATATGTTGCTTTGTTATTGATAGGTGCCATTTAGTTGATTTAGAGACCTGTGTGATGTATTAGAAGCCCCCATAGGATTTCTATGCTGTAATATTTATGGGAACACATCACCATTAGGGCTGCTCAGTGGAATAAAATGTCTGTCTTTTAGCCAGCAGCCATACTCTTAACCATTGGATCATCCAAGTTCTTAAAACTGTAGTGACTAGGAGTCAATGTCCATGAAAGTATCTTACCTAATAGTTTTATATGTAACTTACCTTGAGTGCTCCCAAATGGTCTTTGAGCATTTGTGGTTACACAGAATTACACTTTTGGGGTAACCAGCCAATTACCAAGGCAAAATTGATTTTTATTTAGCATATTATGAGTTTCTTGTTTTATCTGTGCATACATGCACATGAGCACATTATGATATAACATTTCTCAAATCAAAATCATGCATTTGAAATAAGATAAGCTAATTTGCTGCTGCACATAAGTCACTCATACATTACTCTGCCCCTCTACTTCCTAAATCTTCATATAAGTAAATATTTTCAGAAGAAAACAAATTAGGACCATCAGTGTTGCATACATATAACAAAGATTTTCCCTTTTTAAAATGCAGCAAAGGGCATGGGGTGGGTGGGATTTCGCAAAATCAGAGTGAAAGCATGTCACATAAATAGGGAGCAATTTCACCTTTTAAATCCTTCCTTTCTCTTCCAAATAAGAACTTTGATATAATGGCAGCACAGTGGTAGATATAATGAAGCACACAAGACTACTGCCTGCTCTTCAGAGAGACCAAAGTGTCAGCTATTGAAGAACCGTGTGCTATGGGTGAACAAACAGTCAGGCGTGCAAATTAGGAAACTCTTCTGACCTTACACTCTGGTGCCTGGAAAGGATTTTAAAAATGAAAAGAAAGAAAGAGAAAAATTATTGATTTTTTACATCAGGTAGATACGTATCACAAGTAGTAGTAAATTGCCTATGATTCCCTGTATTATGTTCCTCAGGGAGTCTTCTGTGGAGGAAACCAATGATTTTAACTTTTCAGGTACGAAGTTGCCCTTGTATTATCTCCTTTAGCGTTTTCTCCCATACTGTGTCAATAGCAGGAAAACTAAAAGAGAATATAGTTCAAGTGCAAGAACAGTATATATTTGCTTGAAACAAAACAAAACCAAAAATTCCAACATTGGTTGGGAGTATATACACACACACACACACACACACACACAAACACACACATATATCACAATTATACATCAATTTTTTGAATTATTAAATTTCATTTCTTAAGTAATTATTCCAGTTTTGAAATAATCTGTTTTATGGTATCAGAATAATTCTCATTTAGATATTTCTTAAAAACATACTGTGCAGGCTGAGCCCCAGTGGTGTAGTGGTTGAATGTGGGACTGCGGCCCACTGACTTGATGGTTCAATTCCAGCAGTAGCAAGACTGGGTAGCTCCCATGACCAGAGGGCAGTGATGCCCCCCCCCCCAATATATAAGTATACTGTGCAACATTGAAGAATTATAATGAATCTGTGAAAGATCCCATAACATGAACAAAGGATATCAGCATGAGTGGCAATAATCATGAAAAAAGGATAAATGTTATATGAAATTACTATAGTAAAAAGTCAAGAAATGATTTTAACACTAAAAAAGACATGTATTTGAGAGTTACCAGACCTAAACATTTACATTGAACAATTGACATTATATATATATAATTATATATGTGTGTGTGTATCAAGAGAGTAGTTGAAGGCTAACTTAAAGAGAGGTGGGATGACAATTTTGGAAGCAAGGGAATACATTTAGAGGAGTGCAACAGATAAAGGAAGGAGAATACCACATTTTCTTATGCACAAAATTGTCTTCAGCATTCTCATGGAGAAAGTGAGCACACAATGCTATGATTTTTTTCTTTGATGCCTGATACCTGATCCTTTCAACCAACATCTCATGATCAAATAGGTTGGTGTGCTTCGCCCATGTGGGTTTTGTTGCTTCTTAGCTAAATGGTCGCATATTTACTTTCAAGTATTTAAGACCCCAGATACTATATCTTTTGATAACCAAGCACCATCAGCTTTCTTCACCACACTTGATTATGTACATATTTGTCTTCAGTGATTGTGTTAGGAAGATGGGCATCTTGGAATGTCAGTTTAATATAACAGTGTCTTGTAGTGAGGAAGTGCTCGAGTGGAGGCCCAATGTCCATCTACTACCTTAATACTAAAGCTGTAAATAAATGCATATAAATCTATTTCCCCATCATATATATACATATATATATTCATATTTACAAGCCTATATTTAGGCCTCTATAAGTACCCTTTGCCTCCCAGTTCTTTGTTCTATTTACTTTTACCTTCCTCTTGTCCCACTGTCATGCTCAGCCTTCTTTTGGGTAACAGTGATTTCGCTAGGTTATATTGCCTTTGGTCATTGCCTACCAGGCCTCTTATACCCTCTTTGTCACTGATTTTAAATCACAGGTTGTTCCCTTGTCCCTGGGTTAGTTAAAACTACTTCCTTTCTGCCACCTCCCCTCTCCCATGTCCCTCCAAAACCTACAGTCCCTATTTTCTTCTCCACATTGTTTATCCAGCCTATCTTATCTAGATAGACCTGCAGAGATAATAATATGCACAAAAAATCAAGACAGTGCCAAACAAAGAGACACAGAAAAACAAAACAATGGCAGCAATAAAGAAAACCCAAACAAAATTAAAAACAACTTAAAAGAGAAACACTTGTAGGTAGTTCAAGTTCTGTCTCTTGTCTTTTAGCAAGTGTAGTGAAGAAGGCTGAAAGTGCCTGGATATCAAGAGATATAGTGTTTGGGGTCTTAAAGGCTTGAAGGCAAACAAGCAGCCATCTATCCCAGCAGCAACAAAAAGCCCACATGGAAGAAGGGCACCAGCCTGTGTTAACACCAGGCATCAAAGAAAAAAAATCAAATCATTGTGAATGAGGGAGAGTGCAGATTGGGGACCCAAGGCTCATCTGTAGGCAACTGGGCATCCTTTTGCCAAGTAGTTGTGGAGAGAAGATAAGCCAATCAGGGTGCAGTATGGCAGTGAGTTAGCACACAACTTTCCTCTAGTTCTTAAATGATTCCTTCCCCCACCTCCAATATCATGATCTCAATTCTACCTTACAAATCTGACTAGACCAGAGAATCTGCACTGGTACAGATAGACACTGGAAACCCAGAGAATCCTGGACAGATGAACCCTTCAGGAGCAATGGTGAGAGAAGTAATACCCAGTGGATTGAGAAAAGTTTGGGTAGAAAGCAGGAGCTGGTTACAAGAATCTACATATAACTTCCACCCTAGGGGATGGACAACAGAAAAGTGGGGGAAGGGAGACATCGGGCAGTATAAGACATGATAAAATAATAATAATTTCTAAATTATCAAATGTTCATGAGGGAAGCAGTAGCACAGAGGGAGGGGAAAATGAGGAGCTGATATCAAGGACTCAAGTAGAAAGAAAATGTTTTGAGAATCATGATGGGAACAAATGTACAAATGTGCTTGACACAATGGATGGATGTATGGATTGTGATAAGAGCTGTCTGAGTCCCCAATAAGGTGTTCTTTTAATAATCTCTACAATAATATATACACATATATATGTATATATGCATATATTTAGAGGGAAAAAAGAATACCATGGGTTATATAATTCTGTAATAATTATGATATATGAGTAGATACATAAGTGAGATATATAAATGTAAAGCTGAGGATATTTATACAGGATATTTGCTACCATTAATGTGATTCAACATAAAGGGAGAACACTTATTGAAAGTTCTTACATTTAAAAAAAAACCTTAAGGTCTCAGGACCACAGTCATAGAGACACGAAAGTCAAGCAGCATAACATTGTTCACAAAGACAATTTCCCACATATGGATTGCATAAATATTGGCCAGTGTCATAAAAATTTGTGAGTGGGAATCTAAGGTTCTACTATTGGTCCCTCCCTTTCCAAAAGGAAGAAAAATGTGAAAATTGAAGACATATTGAAGCAATTATTTTGATAGACAATATGAATATCAGTGTTTGGGATCCTGAGACCAGAAACTGATGGTTCCCAACTATCTAAAAGATATTGCATGGGAAGGTCCTGGATACAGTGGGAGAAAAAGGGGGAACACAATTAGATAATAAGAGAGAGCAGACTTGCTTGTGGACTAGATCTCATTAGAAACCAGAGACTGTGGCCTTTTGTTGTCCCTCAGTTCTGGAACTGAACTCCCTCTGCGGTTCAATTTTCAGCCAAATAATAATTAAAATTCAAAAGAAAAATAATGTGGTAGTTACAAAATCTGTTTTCAATTTGAGAATTAAGAGTGAAGGGGTGGAGTTTAGTCTTTCAATCAGGTTGGAGCTTGATGACCTAAGTTGGTGGTTGTAAGGATATAAAAATCTCACTGGAGGCAGCACTGAAACTCACTCCCTGGTAGACATTGTAGCTGACAAGGCCCATGGACTCTAATGCCCTGAACTGAAGCAGCCACATGGAGACCCATGCCAGCATTGAGATGCATCTACTGCAGCCACTGGATCCACAAAACTTCCCATGCACTGGCCTGGGATCTTCCTTCATTTGGTGTCATTGCATGTATTCTGTGAGTCTGAAGAGGAATTTATAGACTGATACTGGACATAGGGGCTAATAGAAGACTTATCGTCTTGAACTGGACTGAGTTGGGAAGCTTTCTTAATGCACAAGTGATCTTATATATAAAACTGTTTCTTATTATGCATATGTGAGTGTCTATGAATTTATTTCTCTAGTCTACCCAGACTAACCCAAATTATAACACTTATGAATATCTTAGAACAATCAACCATTTGAGATGAAAGGACTCCATTTCCTCAAGGACAAAGTTCACAAGAGTTGGAAGTGAAAGCGGAGTGGAGGCAGAAAGCAAAAGGCAGAGGTCAGATGAGCAATGATGCATTGAGTGCATTACAATCATGAGATGAAGCAAAAGGTTGTTGACTGTTGATCTCTTCTGCAAATACCTATCCAATTTATTATTCGTCTTAAAAGGTATTAATGGTAGAATGCTATAGGAATGGGAGAATAAAAGGAATCACAGCTACTGTTACACCACCACCCAAATGGAGCTGGCCTTGAGTCAACTCTGACAGGAGTGAACCCTATAGATCACAATAGTTGTACTCCCGTGGGTTCCCAAGGGTCACTAGTTCAGGGGATGGAAAGCCTCATTGTCCTGTGGAATAGCTGCTGGTTTCAAATCATAGACGTAGAGCTTGGCAGCTCAGCTCATAACCATTGCCCCTCCAAGGTGGTCCTTTATACAGCCTCTTTAAAGTAAAGACATGACTACCATTCTAGGCTTATATCCTAGCAATTTCAATTTAATCCTTATAACAAGGATCAAGAAATGTGTGAAAAATTAAAATCAACATCATATCAGCACACCTATGCACCCTTAGAGAATTTATCACCTATTGAAACCCTTTCCCCATTCTAATTATGGCAATCAGGCAAAATTATACTGCAATAATGAAATTTTGAATGTAATCAGATCCCTGCAAAGTGCCTGGATGAGTGTTTTATATAAAAAACAGCAGGGTTCTGAAATTTAAAAGATGAACAATAAATGTTTAGCAGGCAAACATACGTTCTGATATTTATAAAATAAAAGAATCTTGAAAATTGATGTAATATGAATTCAGTTGTGCTTACTTAAAATATAATAACTTTTCAACACACACTAATCACATCTTTATTAAATGGAAGCAACAGTGGTGTGTGAAGAAAAGCAAAGACTGAACTGGGAGGGGAAGCACAACAACTGAAGGAAGAGTGTTGGATTTGCCACTGAGTCTAATAGTATTTGTCAAGGACTTTGGGCATCAAATTGTTGAAGTTGATTACATCGTCTCTAGCTTTCTTGTAGTTCTTAGAATCTGTAGCCCATGGGTACTGTCAATGACCCACTATAATACTTGTGGGAAGGACTGCCCACCAGATGGGTGGCCTCATGCTAACAAAAAGATGACATCATGTGAGCTGAGTAATTGAGGAAGGAAACCTTATTGTGTTTGGGAGGATTCCAGAGTTCATGTGCTACCCCATGGGCTCACATTTTATTTATATTTTCCTTATAATTTGTTGTAATTATGGAACAATTTCAAACACCACCCCAAACAAGCACTCTAAGATTGCATTTTCATTTTACTCTGCCTCGATGTTGCATATCTAAAGAAAAATAAATAAAACCGCTGAAAGGCAGCCAACTACATTATTGCACATCTGGCTCCCATTTGTTATAAGATTATCACTGAAAACAAAAACTCTTGACTTTTACAACCCTCAATATAGTGGCCTCCTCAGCACAACTCCCCTGCCTAATCTGCTCAAAACTGAACAGAGAACAAAGGAAATCCCTTAAAATGATCCATGTTATGATCTCCAAATTAAGGTCTCCCTCTCCTGGCCCCTGAACTCAATGGCAGTATTAGAAACAAAGGCATAAATAAGGAAATATGGCAGCATGAAGCATGTTGGGCTCCTTCCATGGTTCCCCCCAATGTGGAAAGATAAAACTAAAATATGACAAAAGCATTTTCCTTTAGCAGTGAGGTTTGCTTTTCTTTGGAGAAACCGAGGCCTTATAAAAGGGAACATTTCCTCCATCAGTTCTTTCCATTTCAAAAATGTTTAACTTTCATAAGTATTCAATTGGATTAGGAAACCACAAAGAAAAAAAATAAGACAAACCATAAGAGAATGGACTGCCAGGAGGACTGCCTGCTTGTCTAGGTGTGTCTACATTGAAAGGATCCATTTTCTTGTTCCAGCTATAAATAGTAATTTCCGGTTGTATCAGGTTCACCAAGTTCACTGAGTCTACAGACTAAATAAGTAACAATCACTCTACATACAGCATTCTTTCCCAAATGATTCCACGATTCTTAATACTGACCCTCTGTCTCTGTGTTTTTACTGTTCCTGGAGTATCTCAGGTATTGATGAGTATGCCATTTGGTTTTTTGGTGTTAGTCTTCTTAAAGGTCTAGATATAACCATTTGAATAATCATCACATTATATATAAAAGTATCTACGTCTCTTAAAAACTACACTAAATGAGGAAAATTTTTGAAAACATTTTAGTGTGATTTAGGTGAAAGTTGACTGAGCAGATTAAGAATTTTATACTCTATAATTTTTGCACATTTTTGATCCATGTCAATCTCCTCAATATATCATCATTTATTCATTCCATTTGCTCCCAGTATCTTTTGTTTCTATTCTTCCTCCTTTCTTAACTCTCTGAAAATTGTCCATAGGCTAATGCTGCCTGATTCATGTGAAATGGTTGAACATTCTAACACAGAGATGATTTTAGTTTCAGATCTGAAAGATGACAAAAGACCATAGACTTCAGAGTCCCGCCAATCTCTATCAGTCCAATAAGCCTGGCCTTTTTCATAATGTTGAATTCTATCCCACATTTTTCCTCCAGTCTATTTAAAACTGAAACTAGACAGACTCACTGATATCAAGTCCATGCTCCCTCTTAACTACCCTACAGGACAAGGTAAAACTGTCTCTGCAAGTTTCTGAGACGATAACTCTTTAGAAGAGTAGACAGTCCCATCGTTCTCCAAGAATCAGCTAGTGGTTTTCAAACTGCAGATGTCTTTACTGTGACCCTTTTGTGAGCAGTTCAGAGTGGTAGCCAGGAACCATTTAATTCTTCTTAGGATTGGAAAGCTTGATATTTATATGATTCATTGGTCCACTCATTGTTTTTATGTATTTCAATTTCCATCACTCATCTTTTCTATAATAATAAATGGAAAATGATGCTACAGTTTTGTGCAGCTATAAATGTTTTTAAAATCAGCTTCATTATATATGCAGACCAGTAATAATCTGGCTATCTTAAAATTATATAATTTATTCAAATATATTCAGGGTTTATCTGCCACTCTTGGGTGAACCACTTGGTAGTCTGTTAGATAGACCCAGTCTGATGTTACATGCTCTCATCTTTCATTTTACTAACTTTCTACCTCTAGTATAAATGGGAATGGTTGTTAACTACTGTGAGTTGTTTGACTATGACATAGAACTTAATAGATAATAGCCTAAAAATTCTAATTAGTTACTATGGAAAAATAGTGGGATACATGGTTATCTTCAATCAAGGGACAAATGAGAGCTGGAAACATAGAGGATAAAAATATATAGAGGTGTCTGCTTTTGGACTGTGTTCATGGAGGAAAGGTTGCATTGTATCCATGGAGGAAGTTATTAATGTCCATAAATATTATGGTCATTCTTTCATTCAATTATTTTTCAATGAGCAAGGAGGTGATGGCTGAGATTTCAGAAATAGAAGATGATGTAAAATTCAAAGTGCAAGTAATGACAAAATAACAAATTCAGTCAAGCTCAGAATAAATAGTGAATAGTGAATAGAAAAAGAATTGGAGTTGTGGTAGTAAATTAAACACACACACACTCAGCAACATAGCCAGAGCATAAGTGTGGAGTGTTAGATTCTTTACTGTGAATTCACTTCTCTAACTTTTCTCTAAATCTCCACTTAATTTATAACCACGATTTCTTACTCTGCAAGATGAAAGGAAACAGTGTTTAGTCCCATTATTTTTGCAAAGTTAAAAATGTTATGTCAAGTGCAAATCTACCTGTGAATTATATTAATCTATGTTGTAACTTTCAATTATTTTTAAAGGAAATGAAAGTTAAGCAATTATTTTTCAATAAATGGAAATATGGATTTATTTTTTAAAATCCTAGTATCTCATCTTACCAGTGTGAAAGGCATGTGAACCTTGAAAGCAAAGAGAAGGACCTATGGTTGGAAAGTTTGATTTTGGTGATATAAAACAAAAATCAAAAGATCAGCTGTAATTTTTCAAATTCAACAAATGTCACATTGGAAATAATATGCTTTCAGAAAAAAATAAAAGCAAATATGCACATGGACTTCACTGGATGGAATACATAGCTATCAGATCAGCTATATTTATGGAAGTGATGGCAGAGAAGCTCAATATGGTCAGCCAAAGAAAGACAAGGGGTGGGTGGATTCTGGAACAATTAACTAATAATATACATTTCAAGTTGAAGCTGAAAAAAAGTAAAACCAATTCGTCAGAGCCAAAATGCAAGCTTACAAATATTCTGCATATATTTAGGGAATATCTCAAGAGTAGAATTAACACACTGAGCATCAATGGTAGAATAATTAACAAGCTGTGGGATGACATTGAGAATATCCTACATGAAGAAAGCAAAACTCATTAAAAAGACAAAAAGAGAAGGGACCAAAGTAGATTACAGAAGAGACTAGAAGTTTGTTCTTAAATATGGATTAGCTAATGAAAATGAAATGAGCGATGAAGCAAAATAGCTGAACATAAAACTTCAAATATCAGTGTGAAAAGACAAAGTATAACAATGAAATATGCAGCTAGTTGGAGATAAAAAACCAAAAAGGAGGAACAAAATTAGCACACTGCAAGTTCGAATAATTGCTGAAAGCATAAAAATCTTGAGGGGCAATACTGAAGGATTTCAAGGGGGCAAATATAGAGCATTCCAGAAAGGAACCGAAGAAAGTAAAAAGAGTGAAAGGGAACTCTTCACCCAAAAGAAGTAGCAAGGTAGTAAGAACGGGGGCGCCCTTCAATGACATTCATTGTGATGGACTGATTCACCTTCTACAACAAAATTTTAAATAAAATAATTGAAAATTTGATACAGGACTCAGAAGTTTTTTTATCTGTTTGCATAGAGTTGTTACGTGTCTTAACAAAACCAGGAACACCTAATAAAAGCAATGATGGCTTTTGGATGTATATGTGATGAATATGTCTCACATTGAAATTTTTTGTTACCATTTAAAGAGGTACTTCATAGCAGGTGTTGAATGGAATGTGTACTTTGATTTCTTGACTGTGCTTCCATAGCTATTGATTGTAGCTCCTAATGCAATTAAATTCTTGACCACTTCAATGTTTTATCCATTTATCATGACTTTGCTTATTGGTCCAGTTGTGTGAATTTGTGTTTTTTACACACCGAGTTTTAATCCATACTAAAAGATGCAGTCCCCGATTTCCAATATAAGTTCTTAAAATCTGCCTTGATAAAGATCATGTCATCCGTATAAAGAAGATTACTAAGGCATCTTCCTCTGATTCTTATGCTGTATTCTCATCTATACAGTGGGGTTTCTTACGTTATTGGCTCACATACAGAGTGACTAATGCGATGGCAGTATAACCTGATGCACAACACTCCGATGGTAACCCTTTTGCCATTCTAAGAACTACCTCTTGGTCTATGCAAAGATTCTGTATGAATATAGTTAAGTGTTCTGGAATTCTCGTTTTCTGCAATATTATACAACATTTGTACTTATGCACTGTGTGAGAGTCATGTGCTTATGATAATTTCATGATTGAGATATAAGGGTGGAGTCTAGCCTGTTAATCTCGAGATAGCCATTGAGTAGCCAATGAGGCCTCTCTGTAGGCATGGCTTTCTCCTGAGACTTCTGGGAAATCTTGCGATATTTCCCTCACGAAGATGAGAAGCTATCTCCCTAGTTGTTAGGAGTTAGTTCTGAGAGATGATGAATCATGGGCAAGACAAGATGGCAGCGTCTGAGAAGCTGGAGGAGCCAGAGAGACCACACAGCTTTGCCCTGATGGAGCCAGAACTTTGAAGCTGGGGTGACCACATGGAGACTCCTGCCAGTGCTGAGTTGCTTCTGATGTTGATGGACCCTGAGCCCTGGAAGCGAGGATCCATGAGGAGACCCCTGCCAGCGCCGGGATTCTGCACCCACTGACCTGTGACATCGGAGACTTTATAGACTGATTTTGGGCAAATGGGTTAATATAGGACTTATGACTTTGGACTGGACAGGGCTGGGCTTATGATTTTGGACTGGACGGGGCTTGAATGTTTTCTCAGTGTCCCATTCCTTTTTTATATAAACCCTTTCCTTATATCCATATGTGTGTCGATAAACTTGTTTCTCTAGCCTACCCGGACTAACACACATGCAGTCAAGTGCCTTTGTATAATCAATAAAGCTGTGAACATATTTCTTGTAGTGCCAACTTTTAGCATAGAGCCCCCTGAAATCAGCAGTGATAACCTTTATTCCATGAATTCTTCTGAATCTGGATGGGATTTATTGATGTTCCTTATCAATGTACTTCTTCAATCATTTCAAAATTATCTTTCATACAATTTTACTTTCAGGGAATATTAATTATATTGTTTTCTTGCAGGGAATATTAATTATATAAATTTCCTATTCTGTTGCATCATATTTCTTTAGAATTGATTAAAATACATAATTCTGTACTTGATTAACCCTAGAAGTTGTCTTATAAACTCTTGACATAGCCATATGAGTGTTTCTTCCATTGCATCATTTGTTTCAGTTAGTATTTGTGTTTAGACTGGGTTTTCTAGATAAACAAACCCATTGGTACTCAAAACAGTATAATAAAGACATTGATATCAAAAAGTGATTTTATATCAATAAGGCATCTCAGCCCAGTCCATGGTCTAATGTGCGCCGAGACCCTTTTCAGACTCATAGCTTCAGTAAATGACATAGAAAAGTGAATTGAGAAGCAGGGATAACACAGGTCAATGGATGCAGTGTCATACGGACCCAAGGTCACCAGGAGCACGGTGGACAGCTCACATGAGGCAGACACTGAATTCTAGCGAGGAGGAAAATAAATGGCAAGGGAAGCAGAGAGAGAGAGAGAGAGAGAGAGGGAGAGAGAGAGAGAGAGAGAGAGAGAGAGAGAGAGAGAGAAAGGGAGATTCCCACTGTCTCTTTTACAAAAAAGTATCAATCTCAAGGAGGCATCATCAGACTGTGACCTAATTGACAAGTTGGCCTATACCCCTACACTTTCACACACATAGCATCAAGTTAACATAAAATGTAACTCTTACAGGCCAACATTTGTCAACTTGACAAACACATAACTCTCTAGCCATACAGTCTCCAAAGACAATAATTCAATCATGTTTGCACTTAATAAGACATAAGCAAAATTTATACAGCCAAAGATTCACTGTCCTTATTTATTTCTTATATTCTATAAGTGAACAAAGCACAACATTTGGTGTGTAATAATTATAGTTCTGTGAACACCTACACCTGACTCCTATAATCCTATTATCATCTTTTTCTGACCTATAGAGGTATTAGGAAAAGAAGAAAACAACAAATAAAAGAACTCTCCAGAAGGGATCTTTCTTTATTACACTATTTAAGACAACCATAAAAGTTTGTAAGCCTGTGTTTTCATTTCTTTACAGTTCCTGATTATGAGTATTCAATTTCTAAACTGCCCATTCCTAATCAACCCAGTGTTCTGAAGATTCAAGCATGTTCTTTGAAGATGATCTGAAGAATTTTTATTATGGTTGGAATTGTGCATGTCTTTATCCATAATCAAAGTTAAATCTAGAACAGATCTTTCATCAAGTCAGCGACCAATGTACCCACTCACAGGATCAGACATATTTATATCCTTTTAGTTAGATCAATGGTTCTCAATTTCACAGGGTCACCTAAGACCATCAAAAACCACATATTTCTAATGGTCTTAAGAACCAAGGCATGCTTCTTTATCCATCCCCCAATGTGTCCCCCAACATTCAGATACACCACAAATGAGTATCTGCCAAGAGACTGTTACCCATGCTATATTATGCTTCAAGACAAAACTTCATCTATTTATAATTGGAAATAAATATTTCACAACATATGATTACATAATGGTTTGTGATTAATCACTATGTTCAATTATATTCAGTTTATAACATTGAAAATATATCCTATATATATCATATACTTACATTTAGATTCAATACAGTAGCAAAATTACAGTTATGAAGTAACAACAAAAATCACTTTATGGGGCTGAGCCCTGGTGGTGTAAGTGGTTGAGTGCCGGACTGCGGCCCGTGGGCTTGGTGGTTCAAATCCAGTGGCGGCTCTCAGGAGTGGCACTGGGTGGATCCCACAACCACCAGAGGCAAGTGAGGCCCACAAAAATCAAAAACAAAAAAGCAAAACAATTCACTGTATAATTGGGAGTCAGCACAACATAAGGAACTGTATTAAAGGGTAACAGCAGTAGGAAGGTTGAGAGTCACTGAGTTAGATCCTGGTCTACTCAGTCCTAGACATTCTCAGTCTGGTCACTGGATGTCATTGCCAATTGGAGAGTTACACATACATCTCCCTCTGCTACAGACCACTGCACCCTTCATATATTCTCATCGACCCTAGATACCTCCCTGGAGTGAGCTCATACCATAATCTCAGGTTCCATGCAACATTTCAAACTTCAGACTATCCAGCCAATTCTCCCCTCACTTCTAGGGACCCAATGGATATAGTACATGGGTGCCACTGACCAAATTCAATCCATCTCCCCATTGATGTGTTCAACAGATTTCTACTCAACAACAATCCAGGTGAACATCTACAAAGTATACCAGCTTTCCTACAGTCTCCTTCTAACTTTCTCTGATGAGTTCTCCTTTACAGTCTAAGCACATCCACAGGCAAGATGCTAACTTAAAATTTAAAAATCCAAAGTCACCTTATTTTCCCTTTAGTTGCCTAGAAGGTCTACTTGTCACAGACCTGATACAATTGAAATAATATTATCTAGGGTTGTGGTCTAGTCCTACAAAAGGATTCTGTGGGAAAGCATGCTTGAGTTTTTTGGGCCTGAATTCTGCATCTGACTCATCGATCTCTGGTTCTTTGGACTCGATCCAATATCTTCCCACAATGTCTGCTGATCCCAGAAGCCATCAGTGGCCTTCCAGTTCATCTGTACCTCCCCAATCACAAACCTACAATCATAAAGCGACATTTATGCTCATCCTCCTTTGCAATCTGTATGTTTCTTTCTCTCTCTCTTTCTTTCCTTCTTCTTTTTCTTTCTCCTCCTCCTCCTCCCTCTTCTTCTTCTATCTTTTTTGGCCAATTCTGGATTTACAAAGTCCCTGAAACTATTTTAGCTGATTAAACCTCCAACTTAACATCTGTCCCAGAAGTTTGAAATTTAATTACATGCAGCCACTTTTATAACTATGTGAGCCATTTTAATATATATTTGTTTTTGTTTGTTTTATTTTGCTTTGGGTGGGACATCACTGCCTTCTGGTGGTCGTGGGAGCTACCCAGCATTGTTCCTGGAGAGCCACTGCTGGATTTGAACTGCCAAGCCCTTGGGTTGCAGTTCCGCACTCAACCACTATGCCACCGGGGCTCAGCCCATATATTTGTTTTATATCTAACAACTGCCTGTCTTTTAAATATCTATAAATGTATCATTAGGTTTGCGTATTTAGAGAACTCATCCTAACATTTTATACAAAGAATGAATTTAGAGAAGCAAAATGATAAGGTTGTGCTTTTTAGATTTATTCTCAAGTATGATTAGTTTTCAAGGGACTCATAACTCTGCCTCCATTAGTAATTACTGATTTACTATGTCATGAATAGAGTGCCATCTACAAGGGAAACAAAAATCAAAATGAGCAGAGGAGTTTGGCTATAGTTTAAGAATCATTATGACTACTATATAGTGGGGAAATTATGTCTCATAAGGATTTAAAAAAAGAAGAAACAGAAACCTACAAAGAAATTATGAAACAAATCATAAAAGAAAATCTCCCTAGTAGTATTAAAAATGACACAATAACTATGCAAGAAGATGAGAGAATATTAAACAGGTTAGATCCCAAACAAAATAATCAAAATAAACATAGTCAATCTTGGCAATATCAAGGATAAGTAGCGAATTCTGAGAAAAGCTAAGTAAAAGGAAAAGTCACCTAAAAAGGAAAATCAATAAGAAGAAACTGAGATTTGTCATCACAAAGCACATAGGTGAGAACACAATGAACTGGCATATGTCTAGAATGTTGAAATAAAAATAAACAAACAAAACTGCAAACTAAGAATTTTATACCCGGTCAAATTAACTCCGAAATATGAGAGAAAATTAGGATAATTTCAGACAGGAAGAATTTAAAAGGATATGTAGAAAACAAGACCAGCATTTCTAAAGTACTAAATGGAGCACTCTGGATAGGAAATTGATAATCGCAGATAAATCTGAGATCAACTAGCAAGACAATATCACCCAGAAACCTATACATTTGAAACATTATTCAAAGCAGCACAGAAACATAAGAACAAAGACAGCAATAACATCATCAAGAGCACACATGAAAATGACAGCAACAAACTCATACATATCAAGAAGGCTACTGAATGGCATGAGCAGACAGATCACTAAAGATGATATCCAAATAGCCAACAAACATAAAGAAATGTTCCTGATTATTTGTCATTTAAGGGATGCAAATCAAAGTAATTATAAGATACCACATTATACTGGAAACTATCATCTAATTAAAATAAAAAATAAATTCCAGATGTTAAGGAGAGATTGGAACACTTACACACTGTGGCTGAACTTTCTTTATGTACATCCACTGTGGAAAGTGATATGACACTGTTTCAAATATCTAGGAATAGAACTTCTGTACAATTCAACAATTCCTCTTTAAAAAAATAAATATTATAGCAGGAAGTGAAATAGGTATGCACATATTCATCATGCAATTCACAATTGAAAGATAATGAAAACAACCCAAATGTCCCTCAGTATGTAAAAATAATAAAACAATATGTACAGTTAAAAATAATGACAAATGCATGAAGTATCATGACATGGAGAAACCTGGAGAATATTATATTGTGTGAAATTAGTCAATCATAAATGGACAAATATATCAGTTCATTGTTCTAAAGGAAACAGAAACAAGAATAAAGACTGATCTGACTGTGGAATTTGCTAAAGGGGAAAGGAAAAGGAAAGGAAAAGAGGCTCATTGGTTTATGGGCGTTGACTTGAATGAAGTGAAGATAGGTTTTAACCACAGTCAAAAGGAGGGAAATCAAGGAATAATTGAGGGGTAACTGAAATGTAAACTCAAAAGAGTTATAATGATATATAAATTTAAATGAAAATTAATTTTGCCATCTATCCTGTCTATTCTCTTTTCTTTTGATGTTTCTTATGATCTCAATTTTCCATGTAACTCACTGAGTACCATTAAGGCAATGCCAACCCATAGCAGCCTTCTTGGACACAGTAGCACAGCCCAGAGGAGAACGGCTCTGAGCGTTTCAGAGGCTGCAACTCTCCACAAGACTAGCAAGTCTCCTCTTGCCCTTGCAGTGCACCTGAGGGTTTCCAAGGACTGACTTTGCAGGTAGCAGTCCTGTGAGTACATGTTGCATTCTGACCCCTCCGCTCTTTCTTCAGAACTTTTAATGTGAGCCAGAGTGAGATTGCGCTTCCCTTTTCAGTTTTTCACTTCAGATCTTTGCACATTTCCTTATAAGGCCTACGTTTGCCTTCTCGAGATGACCTTTGTATCTTTTGGTCAGTTCTTTTATTTCGGTATCTTAAAAGATGTCTTTCTTTGGTATAGAGCAAATAATGTTAGCCATATGGTTACTCAGAAGGGAGGTGTATTTGTCTGCAATACCTAGACGCACTTCCATCTGATGGCAGAGCTACCACTAGTCTATAAGCACAGGCTTGCATGTTGTTACGAATTCCGGTAGTTTTCAACAGAGCTTCTTGAGGAAAAATACATGTCAACTTGGTCTATTTCCAAAAAGATATCTCTGATACCATCTGCATCACAAATCCGACTCACAATAAGAGAGGCATGGATTGGGGCTACGCAGAAGTGTGTTCAGTTGTGAACGGGTTTCGTGAGTCAGAAGCAACTCTACCACAGTTAACCATACCATTAATTAGAATTAGCTTCATTATCTCTCAACCTCCAATTGCTTTCAGGGCTAACATTACAGGAGCAACTGGACTATTTTCCCAAGGGTCTATACAGAAGGCTGAGAGGTTCCATGTCATCAAATTGAGACCAAATATCAATGTCAACTGTTGTGAAGCCCCAACCTCATGATTTCCTATGTTGATACTTCTAAGTACAAAAAAACTAAGGCGTGACTTTACTTCTATCTTCCAAACTTATGCAAATTTCATTTTGGTCCAATAAAAATTCAAAATAATATAGGCTGGGAAAGTTAGTGAATGAATTTCTTGCCTAGTTGCAGGACACAGTAATGACCCATTAGAACTATGTCACATTACAAATACTATGGATGGACAAAAACAGAAAAATTAAATGAAAAACCATAGCATTGGTTACAGTTTCTTATTACAGTTTTCTCAGTAGCTATTTAAAAGCTATTATTAAGGACAAATGAGTAAATTGAAATATGATCATCCTTAGAAAATAAAGAAAAACGATTGCAATAATAAAAACAGTCTCACTGGTTAAAAGATATATACAAATGTATATAACTAATTTTTTTGCCTTTTATGGTCATGATGTTAGGAACATGCTATTATACTTTACTAGTTATCCTAAACATTCATAGATTTAATGAAAAACAATTTTGTAAAATGTCTCACTGCAAAAACATTTTTCAACACTTTAGTAATCAGAGTTCTAGACATTCACCTTGAGAAAAATGAGAAACAAACCAAAGGTTCTCATCAAAGTAAAAACCACAACTTAAAACTTTTCAACATATAGTAATATTGAGAATGGCAAAATAATAACCATACAAATATTTTAATAATGGATAAAAAAACAGATATAGCAACATACAACGAGAGTATGAATGCAAATATTTCAGTATTTTATATCTGACTAGGGAATTTTCAAATATTTTATATAATTTGTTCTGTTTTCCTATATTTTTGAAATTTGCATGTGTTTACTGAATATTTAGTCTGATAAAGTGCATTGCAATATTTTTGTTGATTAGCTGTCATTGTTTTGCCAAACTGTTTAGTAGAAAAATATACACATGTACTGTTGTTACTATTAAAAATAGTTTTTAATTTTTTTCTTTTGCTTTTGAGAACACACAGAGCAGCACATGCACAAATTCAATACTTTTTATACTTGAAATTTAGCAATATTGACTACTGAATTTATTTTATAAATGATAAACTAATTCTGCATATCTTCAACAACTGTCTTCTCCCCCTGGGAGAAGTTTTCCTACGAGTCACTATCTCACTTCTTTTTTTTTTTTAACACATTTCTGTAAAAAGCAAACAAAAGCAGAAACAAACACACTCAAATTACATTGGGTAAACAAACATAGAAGTTTTTTATTTGTGTAAACTTATGATACACTGTTCAAGCTGTGCCTTCATTCTCAATCTCCTGTTCTGATTAGGTATAACCCATTTACATAAACTCACTGTTTCTGAAACTCCTATCAAATCTATTGAGTTGCCCTCTTCAATTTGATCTGGTTTTTAAAAGAGCATAATGCCTAAAAGGGGCATTTGTGACATAAATTCAATAAATCATTCCTTAAACTGGTCTTGATATTTTCCTTGGAGTATGGAAATGTGTCAAAAATTATCTATTAGTCTAATAATGGCTTGTTCTTTCCTTATTCTTGACACTCCAGGAAGGGTAATTATAAATGTGCAGCTAAATTTTAGACTTCCTAATATGAGATATGAAATAAATATCATTTAACATTAATCAAGAAATTGGACAAAGTGGAACAATGGATTTTCAGTCTAATAATAATAATAATAATAACCTAAAGTGTCTATAAGTAAAGAGCTTAATTAAAGTCAGTATACAAAAAGTCAAGTGATTTTTAAAAAAATCATTTTGTTGGGGGCTCATACAACTCTTATCACAATCAATACATAAATTGAGTGATTTTAAGTGACCAAAATCATGCTGAAATGCAATTTTGTAAACACATATGAATATGCTAGATTATTCTGACCTCCCACACCAATTTGTTCACATTCTTGCCTTCATAGTTTATTACTCTCCAATGCTATTTCATCATGGTGAAAATGTGGGGTTTGTCTCTCTTACAAGGTAATCTTGTTATAGGCAATCCAGTTATTGAAGATCTTCCACAAAGAGCAATCTTGTTAATGGCTTCTCTGTGTCACTTCAAATCCATCTTATATTTGAAATCTAGATCCCTTGCTCTCTATTTAAGAGGGAAAAATTCTTAACCAAACTGATAGTGATTATTCTGTCTAGAATGGATAGCATGTACACTCACACACAAAGTATTTTCTCAAATTTTTTCTGTTGTTATTGTTCCTTAAAAAGAAAACTAATTTTCAGAAGATAGAGGAGTTTGATTGACAGAAGGTGCATTCTAACAGTCAATGTCTTTCTTGCTGTGAAAATATTAGACCCTTTTGATAGCATTTCTTGAAAAATGTTCTTTGTATCACACTGATATGAAAAAAGGGATTTGCAAGACATCTCTACTGTAAACTTAAATTCTATTTACTACATCACTCCAATATGTTTTCTACCTGATATAAAAAGTACATTTTGCAGCTTGCTCATAAAAGGAAAAATTCTATTTTTAGTATCAAAGGAGAATTTTAAAATTGGATCTTTCAGATAATCCAAAAGACAAACTGCAGTTCTACAAGGAATACTTTCCAAGATAAGTTTACTTACTGTCAGGATAAGTGGAGTATTTGAAGAAAAGGGTACTAGTAGGTGTGAGAGTGGAAACTGTGAGCTTGATTCGATGTCAGAGGATCAGAGGGAAGGTCTTCAGTTAGTATAAGGCAGAGGTTCTCAGTTGAAGTTGCAGAGGGAGAAATAGAAAGGAAAACACAAAAGAAAACACTCTAATAAGTAGAGAGTTTCATGAAAGCACTGTGCATGACATGAACAATACATGCTGCTGGGCTATTCTATTTGCTGTGAGAGTCCATGATACTGACATTTACAGATACTTCCTACTCTGCTCCTGAAGAACTTTGAATACATATATGTTGACACATTCATCTCAATCTTGCTGATATACTTATGTCAACTGAGAGAAGCAGGTAAGAAAAAGAATCATTTCAATATTTTTTCATTATCTTATTCTTTGTGTCCTTAATACTTAACCTTCTACTGGGTGACTTATGATCTTTTACATTTCTTTTAAAATGTTGCCTTTTTCAAGTAAGTAGTATGGAACTTTATTTTTCTTTGAATAGGTCTGAAGTATAGAGTGGAGATATATTTAAGAGTTTAATCAATACGACTAATCAGACTTTTTACCTCATAAGAATATATGATGAGGAGGATCGCTAACTTGCTTAGACAAGGAGAAATCATTTTGGAGACTGACAGAGAGGGAGGTAGGGTGAGAGAGAGAGAGAATGAATAGCCGGGCAGAATAATAGAGGGACAACAGTAGGTTTAGAAAAATGGTAATAGGAAAATTAGAAAAGTCTCTGTGTGTTATACACTAGCATTTTCAAAAATTTAATGGAGAAATTCTATTGACTTTTTTATTCTATTTCCCATGAAAAGTCCAAGCAGTCCTGTCTATTGTCTTCAGGAAAGTATCAACATTTTAAGTGAAATGTTTTAAAGCTGGATTGCATCGAATATTAAATGAGGATAAGTATAGGAAAAGAACAGTACTGATTAGTTCAAGTGTCGTTCCAACTATCAGGATGCATCATCATCCGTAATTGCCTCCAGGATGATTCCTAGGCACTGTTGAGCACATTCACAGTAGTGGTGCCTATTTGAGTCCAAAATTCACATGGACTAGTTTGTCATGAAGAGCAAATCCATAAGGAAAGGTGTCACATTGATAAGGAGCAAGAAAAATTAAAGACCTACCTGGAAATACAGTATTGTCTGTGATAAGATACTATATAGATGCTTAGAAGACAATTTAATGCAACTATTATTCAAATTTAGAAAACAGCCACTAAAGTTAATAAAGAAGAAAATGACCACTCTCCACCTACAATTCTATTCATAGCTACAGTGCCATTGTTCTTTAATAGTTTAGGGCAAAGCTTAAAAATCATCAAATACACCCAATAATACAGTGCACACACATGACCCATAAAAAGAACTGTGGGTCTACAAGGGCAGAGAGGGGTTCTTGGAACTTTCACAGGATGACAAAAATAAAGGCTACTGTAGCTTGCTTCTCCCAGAGCAGCAGCTGAAAGACTCCCCAGCCATGAAAGTTCTCACTCATCCCCAAAGCATTCTCCTAACAACTCCACAGACACATCTGATTAAAAGACAAATTAAGGAAAGTTGAGACTCTGCATTGAGGCAGTACCAAAGTTAGCATTTATGTTTCCATATTCCTGTAGTTCACACTTCTCCCAGGACTGAGGAAGGTAGGTCAAAGATGTGTCATCACCAGGTCCATCTCCCAAATGCGGTATCCAAACAGGACCCCGAGTGCCTTCATTGAGGGGCAGGTCCTACACCCCCATGGTCCTCAAAATTATTCCTATTCAGAGCACATTTTTGCAACAGCTGTGACAACCATCCCATCAAGGGACTTCCTTTTGCTACTGCCCTTCCATTTTGCAAAACATGACACCCTACTCCTGAGACTAGTCACTCCTGACAATGTGTGCAAATGATGTAAGACCAAGTTTGATCAACCTTGTCTTTTGAGAGTACTCGTGTCTTGTTTCTTCCAAAAGAGATAGTTTTGTCTTTCAGAAGTTTGTGGTACTTTAAATATTCTTCTCCAACACTAAAATGGAAATGCACTGATTCTATTATAGTCTTCATTATTCAATATTCCATTTTCATGTGCATAATCATTGAAGAGTATTTTGGCTTGGGTCAGGCATACCTTAGTGGTCAAGGCATCATCTTTTTGCCTCAGTACTCTAACGGGGTCTTATGCAGTATATTTACCTAATGTAATACATCTTTTAATCCCTTGACAACTTCTTCCATAAACATAGATTGTACATCCAGTCAAGACCAAACTCTGTTAGATAACATCAACCTTTTCTTCTCAGTGACGTTGCCAATTGGTCTAGTTGTGATGATTTGAGTTTTTCTTACACAAATCTGTTGTCCACACTGAAGGCTACAATCCTTGATCTTTATCAATAGGTGCTTAAAGTTATTCTCACTTTCAGCAAGCAGAGTTGTTACATCTGCATATCACGAGTTGCTAATAAATTTTTCTCCCATCCTGATTCCACATTCGTCTTCACATAATCATTTCTCAGATGATTTGTTCAGCAGACAGATTGAACAAATATAGTGAGAGTATACAATCTGTTCCTGATTTTAAACCATGTAGTTTTTCCTTGTTATGTTTGCACAACTCTTAATCCATGAAAAATTTCCTCATGAGGGCAATTGATTGTTCTGCAATTTCCGTTCTTCACAGGGTTATGTACAGTACATAATGGTTCACACAAGATACCAAAAAACTGCTTTTGCATAATCAATGAAGCACATAAAAATATCTTTCTGGTATTTCCTGCTTTGAACCAAGATCCACCTAACATCAACAATGATATCCCTTGTTCTACTTGGTCTTCTAAATTCAATCTGAACTTCTGGAAGTTTCTTGGCAATGTCCTATTATAATCATTGTTGGACTATCTTAAGCAAAAATCTATTTGCATTTTTGTCAGTGCTTTGAATCCATGCATAAGGTTTTCAGTGACTTCTTTTTTAGTGAGGATCAGAGTTCTTTTTCATTTTCCTTTTGTGGTGGTTTCATAATGTGGTGTCAATTTGAGAGAATTTGGAGTGAAAGGTACATCAATGAATTTAAAATCAATGAGGCCTCTGTTTGGGTATGGTCTTCTTCTGAGATTTCTGGAAACCTCTATATTTCCTCCTTGGAGATGGGAGACACTTCTCTCTCTCCCTGAAAGATGTTCTACTGACAAGACACATGGCACTTCAGCCCAGGAGCTGGAGAAGCCACATGAATATACCCTGATGAAACCATACATCTGGAGCCAGAGAAACCACATAGGGACTGCTGCCAGTGCTAACATGCTTATAATGTCACTGGATTCATGAGACTTCCAACCCATTGGCCTGTGATCTTCCTACATTCAGTATCATTGCATGTATTTCATGAGTCTGAAGACAACTTTATAGACTGGCACCAGACATATGGGCTAATATTGGACTTATAGACTAGATTTGGACAGGGTTGGGATGTTTTCTCAATATTCAACTTCTCTTGTATATACACCTACTTCTTATATACATATGATTGTCTATAAATTTTTTCCTCTAATCTACCTACGCTAGTGCACTATTCTTCTTCTTGAAGCTTGGCTTAAAGTTGTTTTCTTTGGTGATTAGGCAGGCATTTGATATACCAGTGACATAGCTTCCAACATGACAGAAACACACAAGCCACCAAAGTAAACCAAACTGGCAGAGAAGTGGTAGAAGACAATAAAATTATGTAATGTAGGAAAACCTAGAGGTAAGAAGCCCAAAATGGAGAAACATGCTCAGAATATTTCAAGCTACAAGGTCATACTTTTTATGGCTATCTGGGAGTGGAGGGAAAGAGGTGAATGGGAAGTAATAGGCTAGAGGAGAGAAAGATGTTAACTTGAATGACCAAAAGACAACAACCTGAAAGAGGGAGATGGGAGAAAAGGAGAAAAGGATCGGTAGGAATTCAAAAAATCATGGGAAGGGTTGATGCATTGTTTAAGCTGTTAGATACAAAATGATATGATATTATATGTGAAGCTCTACTTAATTAATCATATACATATATGATTTAAAAAAATTCAAGTCTCAAGGTGTAACTGAAAGAATTCAAGGTGGAAGCTATTAGACAAGAAGCATCAAAATAGAGGGAAGGAATATATAGTGTCACAGTTCAAACAAAAAAGAATTAGAGGATTTTCAGCCTTTTCAAGAGGTTGTGTATGATGCAGAAACAATGGTTCTGAAGAAAAATATCCATATTAAGTTGAAGTAATTAAAAAAGCCTAAATCATCTGGAATTGATGGATTACCAAATGAAATTTTTGATGAATATAATGAAGCAATTGAAGTACATACTCATTTATGAGAGTAGGTTTTGAAGATAGATACCTGACAAATTGATTGAAAGAGATACTTATTTGTGAACATTCTAGAAGAAGATCCCTAACACATATGAATATCATTGAACAATATCATTTAAGATCACATGCAAGTAAAATTTTGCTGAAGAAAATTCAAGAATGATTAGAGTAGTACATTGGAAGAATGTTGCCAGGAACTCAAACCAGATACAGAACAGGACAGGACATGAGAGATAAAGTTGTTGTTGTCAGATAGGTCTTAGCTAAAAACACAATATGCCAGAAAGGTGTTTGCTTGTGTTTTAATGACTATGCGGAATCATAAATCTGCTCATTACAACCAACTGTGGATAGAATTGAGAGTAATAGTAATTTCAGAACACATAATTGTGTTAATGTAGAATGTGTACATACAAAAAAAGTCATTTAAATGTTGTGGCAGTCATGTGCTTATGTTAATTTTATGATTGAAATATAGGGGTGGAGTCTAGCCTGTTAATCTGGTGATAGCCATTGAGTAGCCAAAGAGGCCTCTATGTGGGCATGGCTTTCTCCTGAGACTTTTGGGAAATATCGCGATATTTCCCTTGTGAAGATGAAAAGCTATCTTCCCCAGTTGTTGAGTTAGTCTCAGATACGATGAATCACGCAGAAGACAAGATGGCAGCATCTGAGAAGCTGGAGGAGCTGGCAGAGAGACCACACAGCTTTGCCCTGATGGAGCCAGACCTCTGAAGCTGGGGCAGCCACATGGAAACCTCTGCCAGCGATGAATTGCTTCTGCTGTTGATGGACCCTGAGCCCTGGAAGCGAGGAGTCATGTGGAGACCCCTGCCAGTGCCGGGATTCTGCACCCCCTGACCTGTGACTTCGTGAGTCGGAAGGAGACTTTATAGACTGATTTCAGGCAAATGGGTTAATATCGCACTTATGACTTTGAACAAGACTGGGCTGGGATATTTTCTCAATGTCCTGTTCCTCTTGTATATATAAACCTTTTCCTATATCTATATGTGTGTCTATGAAACTTGTTCCGCTAGTCTACCCAGACTAACACAAATGTCATGGTTTAAAATTAAGAAAGGCGCAAAACAATATTCTATCTTCTTTTTTACCATACTTATTCCATCTGCATGCTGAGTAAATAACCCAAGAAAGTGGACTATATGAACTTTAATGAGACTTCTGAAGAATGTGGCATCAGCACACTTGAGATATGACCTTGCAGATGATATTGCCCTATTTTCTGAAAGCTAAGAGGATTTGAAGTACTTGCTGGTGAAAATTAAGCACTATAGCCTTCAGAATAGATTGAAATTCAATATAAGAAAAATCCTCTCAATGGGACCTGTAGCTAGCATCATGAAAATCATAGAACATGTTGAAATTATCAAAGATTTCATTTTACTTGAAGTCACAATCAATGTCTAAGAAAACAGCTGTCAAAAAAAACAACATTTAATGAAATGTACTACATTGAGCAAATTTGTTACACAAGACCTCTTTAAAGCGCTATCCATAAAGAACTAGGACATCAGGCTAGGACTAGGCTGTGCCTAACACACACTTTGAAATTTTGTTTCCTGCTCAGAAACTTGTGATGTTGAACACAGATACAGTGACAACAATATAGGAAAACTCAAACTAATGAGTAGGTTTCTCATTTCAAAAAAAGTGAAATGACATTTTCATCTTCTCCATCAGTTTCTATCAAAAACTTAACAAGTGAAAACAAAAATGAAGATGGTGCCCATTTGGGGCTTTTTTATTTTTAATATGAGGGCAGATAGTACATTTGGAGTTCATTTCACCAGGTCAGATTGTTAATCAAGTTTTCTATTACAAAATTCTGAAAAGATCGATTAGCATTGTGCTTCAAATCATCTATTGGGAATATACCTTATTCTGAAAGTCCATAAATTTCCTGAATGGATGAAAATGTCCACAAAATTCTTTCCCTTGTAGTTGAAGACTGACAACAAACCATAGAAGAAATATGGAAGTTATCGGGACTAGCTTGGAGCTCAGTTCAGTGAAATTTAATGGACATTTGGGAAATGAGAAGGGTCACTGTGAAATATTACCTAATTTGTGACTGGCCAACAAAAAGAGCTTCAACTGAAAACATACCACACTTTGAAAGAACAGCTCCAAAGCAACCCAGCTTTTTTTTTTTTCAGGGTCATTACTGGTGAGGAGACATGGTGCTCTTCTTACAACCCTTAAAGCAAACATCAATCATGCAAGTCGAAGACACCATTGTCACCTAACTCAGTAAGCTTATCAAGTGAAAATAAAGATGGAGATTAACCCCATTTAGGTGTTTCTTTGATGTGAGGGTGGATTGTACATTTTGAGTTCATTCCACCAGGTCAGATTGTTAATCAAATTTTCTATTGAGAAGTTCTGAAAAGATGGATTAACACTGTGCTTCAAAAAATCCTGATTGGTGCTCACAGAGGACTGGTTTTGCCACCATGACAGTACACCTGCTCACGCAGCCATTTCAGTGCCTCTCTTGCCCCATGAACCTTATTCGCCTTACCCTCCTGTGTGTGACATCCTTTTGTTCCGGCAAATGAAAAGGTACATGAAAGGACAGGGATTTTTTAAAATATATTATATTATATTATTTTATTTTATTCATTTTTGGAGGGTTATCACTGCCCTCTGGTGGTCATAGGAGCTACCCAGTGCTGCTTCTGAGTGCTGCCACTGGATTTGAACCGCCACGCCCATGGACTGCAGTCCTGCACTCCACTACTTACACTACCGGGGTTCAGCCCTGACAGGAGGGGGATTTAGGACATAGAAAAGATGAAGAAAAACAAGGGAGGTGCTGTCAGTCATCCAAACAGGTTGAAAAATGTGGCTAAAAATGGAACCACAGGTTTGACAGAGGTATTAAGTGGGATGGGGAGTACTTTGAAGCTGATAAGCTTGTTTTATATAAAAAAATGGAATACATAGCCTTGAAAAAATTTTGGGGGTAACCACATTGTATATGCAGAAGACTTCTTAGAAGTAAAGCTGGTGAGACTTCCTCTTGTTAGCAGGAAGGATCAGGTGCTGACAAAACACATCCAGACTTGAAGAGGGCCAGAAAAAACAGTGGAAGAATCTCAATGAAAAGAATTGACACATCATCTACAAGAGGCTCAAAGAAAGAGTCCTGTGAGGCTGACATATGACCAGAGAATGTTTCATAGGACCTCTGTGAATTGGAATAAACATGAAGACACCTAACAACAGCCATACTGAAGTGTAGGGGAATTATAGGGAAGCCTATCTTGTTATTAATATAAGCCTAGACTTGTTATTAATACAGTCAACTACAAAAAGAAGTTTTGCTTTAAAGGAATACAGTGGGTAAATATTCCTGAGACGTCTCCACATTAAAAATCAATGACTGAAACTCTCAAAGAAACAAAAGTTTGGAATGACATCATCAGAAAAATATTAATTCAGAAGGAATAATATCTAAGTTTAGATACCAAAATTTTAATTTTTCAGTTATCCTGACATGTAAGATGACATAATTCTTAGGGAAAAATCTTTTTTTTTAATTTAAGGCAATATTGATAATAGATATTTTAATTGTTCATTTATTTGATATCAAAGCAATGGTAATGAGAAAGGTCTTGAGGCAATGATAGTAATGAATTTACCTAAATTTGTCTCTTCACCATCACAAGTATAAAATGAGTAAAAATTAGCAAATACATTCTTTACCATTTTAAATGTTTTTGTTCAAGACAAAAATATAAGAAAAAGAGAGAATGACTTAAAGACAGAAATCTAGATAAATAGTATATTAAAAACATATTATTAGCTCTGAAGTATCACACTTTGTAAGTGAAAATAAGTTGGCCAACTTGTTCATTCAGGTTTTTGCAAACTTTTCTCCAAATATGAGTTTCATCTAAGATTCCCTGTGTATTTTTCTTAGCTTTCTGTCTCTGAAATAAGCCAAGGAAACATCTGAAGAGAGCAACGATGCATAATCAAAGTGTGACATGTGCCATTGCAAATATTACTTTAAAGGCTGGACATGTTTTAAATATTAAAATTTTGTCATTTTATTGGGGGTTTGTGCTAGTCTGGGTAGACTAGAGAAACAAACTCATAGATACACTTATGGATATAAGCATAAGGTTTATATACAAAAGGAATGGAACATTGAGAAACCATCCTAACCCAGTGCAGTTCAAAGCCATAAGTCCGATCTTATCCCATATGCCCGCTACCAGCCCATAATGTCTCCTTCCAACTCACAAAGTTACAGGCCAGTAATTGCAGAATTCCGATGCTGTCAGGGGTCTCCCCAGGGCTGCTCGCTTTCAGGGCTCAGGATCTATCAACAGCATCCAGTGGTGGTAGAGGCAACTCAGCCCTGGCAGGGATCTCCATGTGGCTTTGCCAGCTTCAGAGGTCTGGTTCCATCAGGGTAAGGCCGTGTGGCTTCTCCTCTAGCTCCTTCAGCTCCACAAAGCCTGCCATCTTGTCTATAATTCATTGCCTCTGAGACTGACTCCCAACAACTGGGGAGATAGCTTCTCATCTCCATGAGGGAAATATCACCATATTTCCCAGAAGTCTCAGAAGAAAGCCATGCCCACACAGAGGCCTCATTGGCTACTCAATGGCCATCTCTAGATTAACAGGCTAGACTCCACCCCTACATATCAATCATGAAATTAACATAATCACATGATCCCCACAGATCACCCCTTGCTAATTTCACACTTTCACATAACTCTGTAACCATATGTAACTTTCAAATAAACAACAAAATCATATCTATACCTAACATGATAAAACTAAAATACATATAATTCAACATGTGTCACCATCATTTAAAAATAACATTCTCTGAGTGAGCAAAGCAAAAGATATCCTGTGCCTTATAATTGCAGTTACAAAATATTTAGACCTTGATCCTATAATCCTATGACTATATATTCCCCCACCTATGAGAATTTGTAAGCCAGCCTTGCACCTTTATTCCCCCATTTTGGGTATCTAATTTCTATACTGCCCACTTTTATAACCCAGTGCTCTGAGGAAACAATCACATCTTTCAATGTGAAGAATCCAGTTCAGTTGGAAGTGTGAATCCATTAGCAAACTCAAATCAGAGCAGGCCATCCATAAAGTCAGCAGCGATATGCACCAGTTCACAGACTCAACTCACTTCTCTTCCTCTGATCAGATTCTGGTCAACTCAATGTGGGCTGTCTCAATTAGCCTTACGAGGGTCTCCATTGGTGACTTTCAATTTAGACCAAGGTCCCATCACAAAATCTCAACACACCTAACTCTCTCACGCTAGGTCATGAACTTCAGACCAGTCAAACCCTTCTCATCTTCTCTAATTCTTGTTTCCATGGGTCTTAGTGGCCAAATTCTACCCGCCTCTTTATTAATCAGGGGTGGCTGGCCTCTGATATACTCACAGTAAGAGTTCACCAGGCAGCTGTGCTGAGATAATTATTATTTATTATAATAATGATATAAAGATCATGACAGAGAGAGAAAGAAACAATAAGAGTCAGACACATCACATCAGGGTACCATGCTCACATCCGCCCGGTATGGTAGTCCCTGGGGAGAGGGAGAGGGAGAGGGAGAGAGGATTACATGATGAGGGCGAGGAGCCAAGAGCATCTGACAATCAGGGGCAGCAAAGAGGCAGGCAAGAGCGACCCAGGAGCAGTGTGTGCAGCGAGGGTCACAAACATTAATTTTCCCCATTTAAGTAGCATAACAGGGCACACATAATTTCTCTAGTCACCGGTCAGGACATGCCACAAGTGGGGGCTGTCTTAAGGGCTATAAGATGATCATGGTTTAGAGATGACTCATGACTAAAAGGGGAGGGATGTGATAAGGAAAGACTTCAGACTCCCAAGGGGTAAGGGAACAGGTCTATATTGTTAGGGGTCATTGACAATGACTCTTGAATCCCACCCATAGGACTCGAGGGAAGCATCCAGGAGATTCGCTATCTTAGTTAGCCTCATCACGAGTCAGACGAGTCAGTGGAATACCTCTTAACATTGGGAGCTTCCGTGAGAATGGCTAGCACACTAAATGTTGGTAAATTGGTTGCTTAATATTTTGGAGTATGATAATTGTGGAAAAGTTCCGTCTTCATCCCACATTTATGGCTGCAATTCTCCTACTTACACTCAAAGAGTAGATCTGGTTTATTACCTAACAAGCATTTCAGCTTGCCACTGCTTTCCTTTAACTTTCAGTTCCAGAAAGGAATAATCTTCATGGTTCCAGATTCCTTCACTTCTGAATATAACCACTAGTCAAGATTTTCCAAGTAAACAGACTTCATTGGTCAGTCTGACCTTCTCTCAGAATGCAAATAATCTGAGTAATCCAAGAGACTCTAATTTCTTCAAAGAAGTCTTTCTAGGTGTGGCCTAATCCCATCTAAGGACAAGGTGGGGATATTCTCTTCAGAGATGTCTTGGAAACTGAGTGCTAAACCCTCTAGAGGTCAATGTTTCACTTGAGGCTAGTGGATTTGCAAACTCTCTTTCTTTTCATACTTCCCAATAAACATTTCTATACATCCTTATATTTGCAATAATAGGCATAAAATCAATATAAACAGCATTGTTAGAAATTAAACTTAATTCTTAAAACAGTCATCTCATCTATATCCTTAAGGACGCTCATCTACATCCTTATCTGAACTACTGTTTACACAAAACATGGAATTAGGTCTCTGAAAGAATCAAAAGAGATCCATCATTCCCTCAGGCATTCTGACCTTCTTAACCATTGCCCTTGAGCAGCATAGGTTCTGAGATATTAAAATGGCAGTTTTTACCCCTAAGCTCAAGATATATATTAACAAAATTCATTTTTGCCATTTTATATAGGAATAACCAAAGATAGCACCGAAACTTTAAGTTCCCATATTATTTCCAGGAAATAACTCAGTAAACTGCACGGACATATCTGACTTCTGGCTAGGCAAAAAGTAGCAATACCATTAGGTAGAAGTCAAACAGACATCTATATTTCATCTTTATGATTTGTTTCTCCAGTACCCTACTCCTAGAAACAAACAAATAGACACACACATGGATATAAGCATAAGGTTTATGTACAAAAGGAATGGGACATTGAGAAAGCATCCCAACTCAGTCCAATTCAAAGTCATAAGTCCAATATTAGCCCATATGCCTGATACCAGTCTATAACGGGGCTCTTGCATTTCATGAATTATATAAAAAACATTTGTACATATGGTGCCATCACTTACAAAACATTTTTACTTGATCCCTCATATAACTTTTTAAAAATCATTTTATTTTGTTCTTATACAACTCCTATCACAATCAATACATACATTAATTGTATGAAGACCACATTTGCACATTTTTTGCCATCATTAGTCTCAAAACATCTTCCTTCTACCTAGGCTCCTGGTACCAGCTCCCCATCTTTCCCCACTCAACCTTTTCCCCCTCCCCCATGAACCCTTAACAATTTACAAATTGTCATTATTTTGTTATAATTCACTGTCTGATGTGTCCCTTCATCCACTTCCCCATTGTCCATACCCAAGAAAGGAGGTATAAATCTACAATATTAAATATTTTAAAGTGCTCAAACGTGAAAAGAGGTTTATAAAGAAAATCTGTGTACATATAGTAATTTTTCAATAAAACAAAGAAACAAACCCAAGAAACCATGATTTCTGTTGGGAAAGAGGACATTGGCAGAATCCCAAAGAATTCCTGATATCCAAACAAGACCACAAGGGTCAAAACTATTCCTATTAGGTATGGCAATGCTGAATAAAGAAATGAAAGAAGAATCGATGTATTTGGAATATGATACTGGCAAAGACTCTTGAAAACATCATGAACTACCAGAAGAACAAACAAATCTGTCATAGATGAGGAAAAGGTGTGGTTCCCCTTAGAAAGGATAAGTGAAAGACTTTTTTCCCAGATACTCTGGATATGTTATAATGACGAGTCCCTCAAAAAGTATGACATGCGGGGTAAAGTCAAAGGGTAGCAAGAGCCAGCAAGATTTTTGATGATATGCATTCACTTAGTGACTATAACTGCATTCAAACATGGCAACAATTGTGAGAATGTCGTAGACCCTGCACTGTTTGGTTCTGTTGTCCATGGGGTTATTACGCACCAGAGTCAACTCGCAACAACACTGTGAATGTTACTTCACTTTCATTGATATACACAAAACTATTCGTTTACACATTGCCTTTTTTGGTTGTTTTACAGCATCCATTTTTAAATAGTGTTGACACAGTAGTATACAGAGCACAGTAAGTAAGAATATGTTCTTTCTGGGGTTCTGGGCCATAGATGTAAAACATATTATATATGCTTCTGCAACCAGTGATGACTGGTGTGTTAGGGTTCTCTGAAGAAAGAAAACCAGGACACTAGTAATTCCCTTTATATATTTATATAGATAGAAGGATATATAAGATAATAAGGAAACAG